>VYZQ01026354.1:0-14369 GCA_013400655.1 Mystacornis crossleyi | reverse complement strand
TTTTTTTTTTTTTTTTTTTTTTCTTCTCTATCAACCAATTCAGTTTCTGGATTTTTACAAAGGCAGGGAAAAAAGAAAAAATAAAAAAGCCAACCCCACAGGAAGATACTCATATCCATATTTCTGAATATGAATCAAACCAGGTGTCTAAATCCACAAGCAAGAGGAAATAAAAAAAGAAAAGTTAATTCCCAATGCTTCTCTGTGTTCAAAAATCCCATTGAAGTGAATGGATAATGCAGCTACAAGAGTCTGCACCAGAGAATACCAAAGTTCCTGTTGAGGTGCCTAGATAGATGTTCAGAGAAGCTTTGTATGAAAACACTTAACTTTGTAATGCAAGAATAAAGAATGTTGTAAAAATTATTAATTTAAGGATTACTTTCAAAGGAGTTGTTCAATGAGCAAAGCCAACACAGAGATATGTATTTGGAAGGATCTTTAAAGATTGCAACAAGCCTACAACATTGCAATATTTCCTATATTTAGCTGTGTTAACAACATCATGTAACGAAAACTTTTATTCAAAAAGAAGGTCAAGAGGAAAAGTTTAGTATTTTGTCTTAGGTTCAAGGGGAGGTAAAAGGAGAAAGTTAAATTTTTAGAATTCGGATATTGGACACCCAAATGGGTGCTTGAGTGTTTAGGTAACCTTTAAAAATCCCTTCCAACACAAATTCTTCTGAGTCCATGAGTCTCAATATTGCTCTGGTTTAGAATTAACACAGCCAAAAGGAAATTAGCGCTAACTACCTACTAAGGTTTGCTTTTTGGGATAAGGCATGAGAATTCAGGCTTTAATTCTTCTTGAGTTCCTGGTTGAGTAGTAAGACGTTTCCCAACCAGACTGCCATAAAATATTAGTGCAGGACATCCTGTATAAAGGGCCCCAGATGAAGATGAGTTGTTTGGAGGAGTGAAGAACACTGCTTGCAACCTCCGAGAAAAACTTTCCATACGTTAATGGGAAAGGGCAATTAATTAGCACAGCGAAAGTGAACTGAGATTCCTTCCCTCTCTTCCGCTGTTGTGTGGTACAGTTTTGGGATTTTATACCAAACTTTTCTCAGAAAAACCCAGTAGCACATGTATTTATATGCTTATATCTGTGCAGGCACTCTCCAGACACTTGTGAGCACTTGTGCATCCTCACATACACCTGCGTGAACGTCAGGCAGGCAGTTCCTTCCTCAAGGAGCTTGGAGGGTCTGGCTTCTGTTGCTTTTGAAAGTCATGTCAGACTACAGCTGAATACAAAAAGGAGGCAGGCAGAGATGTGACAACAGCATAGACATAATGAGTGTGTTTCCTCTCACAGCTTTGCCTCCTGTGAGCCTTGAACGCCACAAGTGACAGGAAACTGTTGGGTAACCAAACAGCTAAAAAGGATGGGTGGCATTCCCTCCACAGTGTCCCTGCACCAGCTTTTAATTTGAATTTTAACTGAATTTCCAGGGGAACAACTTTGGAAGAACAGTTCTCATTCATCTACACACAGAATAAATTTTTATAATTTTGTGTATTATTGTGAATTCTGAATAAAATCTTAACCATTGTGCTTTTTCAGATGTATGCAAACATACTAAATGCAATAGAAGATGGCAAAAAATATTAAATATAAAGTAGAGTCCTATTTTTATAACATTTTCCCCCTAAAATTTAAAGCCACTTTGTATAATAAAATTTGAAGTATTAAATAGGATAATTGCATCAGGTAAGATAAAGAAGAGGAGCCACAATCTTCATCCTCAGATTTCTAGAGAGTGTATTTTTGTAGAAGCAAGGAATTCCATATATTGCCATTCTTAAAACAAGCCAGAATGTGATCTGCCCTGTGAACCCCTATTTTTATTATTCTCTTAAAAAAATGGATAATCTTTCTGTTAATAATAAACAGAAAACCAAACAGGAAATGTAAGATATAAATTACACATAATAGGCTGTCTTTTGTTCTTTGTGTAGTTAACTATACATGATTCATCTTTAGTGGTGTTAATTGTAATGAAACTCTGACTTCCTCTAATTAAACTCAAAAGCCATTCATTTTTCATTAACTTTTCTGATAATATAATGTTGGTTTGCATATTAGGCCTTTGAATCATCACTCCCTGCTGTCTGTGGTTTAATGTGATCAAAGAAAACATTTTAATTAGGACACTGACCAAGAACATATTTACAATAAATTTAAAACACTTTTCCCATGCAGCACCTAATAGGATTTGCTGATGTTAAAAGTGCTATGATGTTTGGAACAAGCACCTGCATTATGATTTCTTAAAGAGTAGCACTCACACTCGCTGACTTTAACTACAACCTGTATACTAAGGAAAACACAATGTATTATTGATCTCTTGAAGTCTGAGGCAAGAGCTTTTTTAGTGAATGGAATACACTGCTGATGTGGCAGTGTAACCAGAAATTAACCTTCCAATAGCATCTCTCTTATTCAGACTTATAAATTACACTTTCCCATATGTTGAAAGTGAATTCCATTTTGTTGTACATTATATTCTTGTGTCTGTAGAATTGTACACTTTTTGTTTGTTTGTTTGTTTGTTTGTTTGAATGAGCATGCCTTTTACTTTACCAACATCTTTATTTTTTAGTTTGTTTAATGACAGGCTGACACCAGACCATTATCAATATTTCTTCTTCTTACCATAGTCCCCAAATATGCTCATGGTATGTGCAACAATTCACATGAGGTGCTTTTAAGTATTTGCAGATTTTGACAATTTTCTGTCCCATATCAAGGGACATAAAGTAGAAATTTAATAAGGTTTGAGGCTTATCTCCTCTCCTATTGTGGATACAGAAAAAGATAAAGACAGGAAAAGGGATGAGAGCCATAAATAAAACTGCATATTCCAACAAATCTTATAAAAAGACAAGAATACTAAAAGTAGGCTAAGTAGGTAATTGAATTCTGACATTAAAATATTATTTGAATTACAGAACCAATATCAACACTTCAGTCATGAATTTACTGTGCTGCAGAACACTTCGTTACAGGCAGTGATTCCTACACACATAGGAAAGTCACTGGCCAAGCCTTGCCTATTAATTATCTAAGTTCTGTTCCTGGATTACCTTTTCTTTTCAGCTGGCTCGTGTATGGTCTGGACCTATTCTGACCTGTTAGTGAGCACGCTAATTCTGACACTGCGCTGCGCAATTTAATTAAGCGACAATGAACCAATTATACTGAACCATATTTTAGGGAACTTACTGATAAAAAGTACAGTTTGGTTTTGATGCCTTAGGTTTTAACTTTTCTATTTTTTAAATCCTGTACTGCCTCGTGTGTAACTCTGAAGTTTTTTGTAGCCTGTTAACTTCTGTTCTCTCATGCTAGTTAGACATAACAAAGCCTCTCCAAGCTTGGTCTCCAAGGACACTCAGATTGTCCGAGGCCCAAAATGTGTAAACTAACGTCTTTAGAAGGGGAGTAGACTTGGGTAATTACATGATTAACTGAAGTTTTAATTGGAGAATTAACCCTGATTTGCAAATGGACCAAACTTATAAAAGTGTGAAGAACCGGTGACCCGGGGTCCATCTTGGGTGTCACCTTTTAACTCCCCAGGGTGGTACCTTTGAAGGCCCTTCAAATAAATCCCTATCTTTATTCCCTTATTCCTGTCTAGTCTCTGTTTTTAGGTGGGCACCCCAGGCATCGGTTTCATCCCCATCTTGTTACAGGCTTAGAAATGCCTCAAATTATTTTTACACTATACCGAGATTAGAAGATTATCTGATGTACGAGACTGCAAAATGTTAGACATTTTTCAAAGTTTACACATTGATGTTACAGAAGAGCCCAGATGACAACACTTCCTTTCATTTCCAGTATTTCCTTTCACCCTTCCATATTAATTTCTAAAATAAACACATTATCCAAGTTTTAAAGTGGTGTTACAGACAAGTTAGTTTCCATGCTTTTCACTTGCAGTTTCTTCAAATAAATCTAATTATTTGGATTAAAAGGCAAAGCAGTAGATACAGTCTAAGAAGTTTATGTTTTGCAGGAAGGTTTAATAGTAATAGAATTGTCCTGGAAATCTTTCAAGAATAACAAATTGCTTGGCAGTGAATATTTTCAATATTTAAATTTAGTGAGTGTAATCTTGCTGTGGCGGAGCAAAGGGATTCCAGATAAAAACAGAAGAATTAATTAAATCACAGATCCTGAAGGAGAGGATTGGAACATCTAGACCACAAAATATAAATATTGTGGCTTCATAGAGAGGGAAGGAGCCAAACTTTTCCTCATGGTGTTGGCAGAGGTATTTTCAGAGAGGTAGATGCGCATGTGGAGCATCTGAATTAAAATGCAAGAGACACCAGAATTAGAGACTAATCGAAGTTGAGAATCCAAGACAGGTGAACTTTTATAGAAAGGTTTTATCCAACTCACTAAATTAAATAATTCCAGCTGAACGAATTGCAAATTGAGCTGGGTCTCAAAATGATAAAATAAACAAAATTGTTTGGAAAAAAAGAGGCAAAAACCTTGTAGTTACTAGACAGTGAACCAGATTCTACTCATTCTATCCAAAAGGTTCTCTTGGCTTGAGTGAGAGTGATGAAGTCAGGGCACACAACAAGGCTGTGTCCAAACTCTTTGTTTTCTGGAAGTTAGAAGGTTTAACTCCACTCTTAACAGCACATAAATCTTCTTTGGTTCTTTTCTGAGACTATGGAGTACTAATTAATGATTGTATTAGGATATTTCTTTAGCAATTGGAAGTGATAATAAATACAACCATGACTGAAAGTGAAATGGTAATGCTATAAACATTTTGGGTGACATTGAAAAGATTATAAGCCCAGCTTTAATGACTTACGTTTCAGGTTTCCACTGAAATATTACTGCTAAAACTTAACCCCCCCCCCCATATTTACATCTTGAAAAGAGACTTAAACTTGAACCCTTTTATGAGGAGGTGAGGACTTAAAACTTGCACCATACCCATATAAATGATGAAACCAAAAGTGAGTTCAGAAATATTAATTCCTCATGTAGGTTTTGGTAAAACTGGAGTTTTGCTTATGTATGGTGTTAGCTATGGACAAATTGGAGCTGTCTGTATCTAAATACCCTTCTTGAGATTTATAATACTTTAGAAAAATGGAAATGGTTTCACATTTAGTAGATATTGCTTCTGAAATCAAACCCTGTGGCTATATACTGTTTTATTTGAACTAGTACTGTATCTACTTAAAGATTCGAATCTCCCTGATTGTTTTTCCCTTTTGGAGTTTCTTCCTTGTAGATGAAAATGACAAAATGTTGAGGCTGGCTCAGTACAAATAACAATAAAGGCAAACAACCAGGTTTATAAAGATGTATCATTTTGCCCTTATCCAGCTGCAGCTTAACGCAGGAATTGCTTCAGGCACCTGAGCAGACGTGTTTGTCATTACCACAGATTAATGCTGTGGTGGAACAGTGACTCCTGTACATATTTGCACTATTTTACCAACTGGTGGGATGTCATACATCCATTTCTGCACGTGCTGAGCTGACCTCCTCCACGAGAAACAATTCTCATACAAAAACTGGCAAAGGATGTAGTAACTACACCATGTGTGGGGCTTGGGGGGCACATTATGTCAGCACGGGTGATATAATCTCAACAACTCCTGGAAATGATAAGTCAAATTATTGTCAGTTATATGCAAAGGTTCTTCGTAACACCACCAAACTAATCTGCTGCAACCATTTAGTCCTAAATTCTACACCAAATATTGTAACTAATTTGGGAAAAGTATCAGCGTCAAACAGACTATTCCAGATCTGAAAACATCTGTCCATGGCACACACTCACACTGACATATAGGAAGTAGCCAGTCAGTATAACTTCAGTAAATTTGGATCTCTCAGGCAGCCTTTACTTTGCCCTTAAAACATGAAGAAGATGTCTTGGAATGGAGACACAAACTTTGCAAAATAATAGTATGTCATCAAGTTTACTAACTTAAAATATCCACAAAATATTTAACACTTTTAAACACAGTTAACATTCATTAGTGACAGAAGCTCTAAGAATTACAGTTTTGCTTGGACTTACTTTCCACCAGCAACAACATCTCACTTATTGGATATTTGAGGAATGCATTTGGAGGTCCAAGAGAATTTTGCACATAACTGTATGGAGATGTGGGTGTATGCCTTCAGACTGACCATTAAATCCTTATTTGTCTGCGTTTAAAAATTTTAGAGGTGGTAAAATTGATAACAAATTGGATACTGATGTATACTACTAAAGGAACATCCTCAAAGTTTAGCTACTTCCATAATTTTATTATGTGAATTTCCCAGCTTTTTACATTCTTGTGGTTTTTATAAAGGAGGTATTTGTATTATTGGGTGCTGGGTTGGGACATTGTGATTGCCAGACTGGTAGAAGGATAAGGTTCCAAGTGCTGTTCATGATAAAGAATTAAGGGGAATTTTTAAAGGATGTTACTATAGGCCAGCAAGACTATTTTATAAAACCTTGGAAATTCCATTTTTACTTTAATAAAATAATTTCAGTCAAAACGGCAAAGACTAAATTGCTAAAAAAAAGTTGTTTAAAAAATTGCTAAAAAAATTGCTAAAAAATTTAAAAAAAAATTGAGCTTTTGTCTTGTAAATAAACATTGTAAATTTATTATTTTCCTGGTATAAAATGCGGTTTAGTGCCTGATCCCTGCCTCATTCAATGCACAGGATTAGAGTGGTCAGGGCTCTAAAATCAGGTGAGACAGCAAGTTATTACCAACATCACTTGTTGTGTGAGTTTCAGGAAGACAAACTTGATTCTGTCCTGACCTTTGGCTGTGACACTGTCACTGAAATCAGTGTTAATCACAGGTAGCTGAACAGATCATGTAGGCTGGAATTGTCAGGATGGATAAAACAGGGAGTGACCAATGGTCATAAAGTTTAAAAAAGATCTGATCCCTTTCCTGGACTGAGAGGGTCTCTATTCCCATCCATCTTGCCATAACCTTTCCTCTAAGTACATTTTTTTCTAAGAGAATAAAGTTTTAGAATATATTTCTTGCTTGACTGATCACACACAGCCTGAAGGAAAGATGGGTCACGCTACTGGTGGAAAGTAAAAAACAAAAGGCCTTCCTGAGTTTTTAATGCCAAATCCATTATGATTTTAACTAAAACTTTGGTAAATGAGAAAGAAATTGCTACAAATTTTCTAATTTGACCCACACTTAGCAACTGTCTGTGGTACAGTGTCAGATTGCAGCTTTGATACACTCAATTTCCACAAAAAAAAAAAAAAAAAAGAAGACAGATCTATAAGGGGTGTTTGGAACAGGAGCATTTCTTTGAATAAAAGAGAGATGCCACTTTCCTTTGTTATATATTATTGGTTAGGACTCCTCTTGCGTGTGTGAGTCAGAGCTAAACTGGAATAGAAATAACAAAGAGAAACAATTATACTGCTGTTATATCTGGTACAAATGAAGTGAGATTTATCACAGAATATATCATTATAGAGGGTGTACCCTAGAATTGCTAAAACACATTTTTTTAAAGTCACAGATCTAAGAGAAAGTCAATCAAGAAAATGCATCTTCTGTTAAAAATTTATGTGAAAGGGCGTAGGCATCTTTTAGCAAAAAAGTCAAGAATAATAATAAAAAATTAAAATTCAAGGGGTGTACGACAGTTTTGTGCTACCAACCCTTTGGAGGGCTTATTTCAAGCTTTGAAACTCCTCTGTTTCCAGTGATTGTCTCTGCAACCGTGTGTGTGACTTCATCTTTGCTGTGAGTCGTTATTTCCTAAGAATTAAAGGATTTCTGCCTGACTTTGTGAGATCCTTCCCTGCCACAACTTCATCTGGCTGCCTCTTCCTCATCCTCGCAGTGTTTTCTAATAATGTGGAACAGGATTTTAACACCTCCTTCCTAGATGCATGGTTGCTTCTATTCATCAGGGTTTATTCACAATATAATTTACTGTGGTGCTGTGGAAGGTGTATAAAAATCACCAATGTGCATGGCCTGTTTGAAAATATCCTGTCAGGGCTCAGAGGGACTGAGGGTAACCAGTGTTCTTCACAGGCTTTGACGAACAAGTGTTTGCCAGTATTTTGTTCTAAATATTTTATCCTAAACATTTTATCACCAATTCACGATACTCAACAAAGCGTCAATTGTGACCATCCTGTCCACTGAATTTAGTGAAAACTGACAGTCTTCCAGTAGGAACATGCTTTTGATCTTTAAAAGATGATTTAAACGCCCCCAAAACCTCATATAAACCAGAAAATATTCCACTTGTGTTCCTGAAATCTATTAATTTTGATCAACTTAATGACTTTTTCAGCTTTATTAATAACTACTAAATAACGTAAGAATGAATATAAATTACAATGGCCTCCCAAAAAAACCTTTAAAAGAGTCTACGTGGATGTCACCATCATTTCTGTGAAGAATAGGATATTTCTGTAAATAAAAATGACTAAATATCCTTATTGTAGTCATCAACTGCTGATGTCATAGGAGAAAACTACAATAATAAAGGGTAGGTGGTGTATCTGGGAACCTAGCAACTGAGGAAGTAGCTAAAATCTCACATTATTATTTAGCATTATGCAGTAAGATTAATCTTGTCTTTTGATCTGTGATGTTTATTTAATTCCAGAATTTGAAAGACGTCTATACTCACTGGACATAAAAGGCAATAAACAGCAATGAAATAAGTATAAACTAGACATTTCAATTTAGAAATGTAGCTGCCTCTAAGGGAAGAAGAGTCTTTGAAAGAGAGCAAATCTGTTTGAACTGCTGATTGTAGGATAATCAGTCACTCGTAATATCTCAAGCAAGAATTTTAAATATCTTGGTACAGATGCTGTTAATATCTAAGCCTGAATTTTTAAAACATCTTTTCAAGGTGGATTGCTGGTAATTCTGAAATGTTTACTTAATGCTATATTGAAAGTTAACAGTAGGCAGAAATTAATGGTTTCTGCCCTAAGAAGTATTAGGGCAAATATTGTTCTCACGGAGATGAGAAAAATGAAATAAAATTTTGACATTGAAACTGCTTTAAAAAATCTATGACTTCTGACTGCTTTAAATAAAGAGGATTATTTTCAAAATACAGACTATAAAACCATTTAAAATTATTTTATACCCAGAAGCCAAAAAATGTGTGAGAACATAGAGTCCTTACCTTCTTACTATTTCAGAACTAACCACATGACACACCTTGCTCCAAATACTAAGTGCTATCAACAAAGCTAATTTTTCACGGAAACAAATTAATCTTAAGGATGCATAGTGTGAATAACATGAACACAAACTGAACTGTTACTGGGGCTACCAAATGGGTTGAAAGCTCAGTACTGTTCTGCTTGTTCAGTTGGTAGATTTTAGCTATTACAGGGATGAGGAATGAGAAACAGAACTAAGCTTTTATGGCTCTCTGTTACATACATGATGCCACTAGAGGGACATGTACAGCCAAGAGTCACTTACATGGGCTTCAGAAAGAATTGGAAATAATTTATTAGGAAAGATGGAAATATGAATAAAAAGTATACCTATTTTTTTTTTAATCACACCTAAAAATGACTCAACCTTCCCACCCTGTCTTTTTTTTGAGAGCATCTTAATTTATTTTGTTTGTAATATTGACATCCTAAAAAACATCAGGAGTATAGCTTTAAGATTATATCACATGGCTAAAAATAGACTGTTTAGATTTCTGAATCTGATTTCAGTGTCTTTAAAGTTATCCTCGCTTCCCCTTGATTAAAATTCAATTTGTGCAGTTCCAAGAGTTCGTTTGTTTCTGTGTGAGTGAGGTGTAAAGCACGATGCAAAGTAAACAGAGAAACTCATATAGAGAGACCATGAATATTCCATGAGGCAAAAGGATTTAAGGATCCTCAAATGAATTTTCAGTGGTCTTTACAGTGATCTTGGTGCACCACATAAGTGAGCTGCTAAAATGGGACGAGGAGGAATTTCTGCCCGCATTTATAAAATGAACACTTGAACTGCACCACAAGGGTGTTTCTGTTCTTTTAAGCTTTTCAACACAACTGTTTCAGGTAGTAAAATATGCAGCATTAGTCCAAGAAGAGAAACAGTGTAATACTATAAGCAAGAAATAAATTGACAGTGAAGTATGTAGCCAAATTCTCAGAAAAAAGATATTTGTGTAATTGCTGCTGTAAAACTCAAAGTGTGGTTAAAATACATTGATAGCTGGCTTCATATTTATTCCAGGCAATTTATATTAATGAATAGAAAATGAAGTGGGACTGTTTCCTTTTATCATTGAAAGACTGTAGACAATTGAATTTGAGCTATAATTGTAGACCTTATAAAATTTAAAACTTTAAACTCACTGCTCTGAAATTCCAGACGCAAATGATTTGAGTCATTTAAGGTAATGATAATTTCGCCCTACTGAAATGATTGGCTCTAATTCAAAGCAGAAAGTGTCATTATCTGTTCTATTGCCTCTCTAGTTCATGCAAGCTGTGTTTACTTTATCTAGAAAAATATCATTGGGAGAAAAAGAAACACCTTTAAATCTTTCCAACTTGAATTTGAAAATATTGCACAAAAAATTTCTGCCTTCTAGTGCCTTTAAAGAACATGTTCTTACTTCCAGACTGAATCAAACGGAAAAAACTTGATAAATCTTCTTGCATTAATGCGAGAGTAAATTATAGTAGATAAAATATTAGAATTTATCTTCAAAATAGTATTAGTTTATGAAGGATGCAGAAAACTTTAACATGTGCTTCTTCAAATGGATCAGCAGTACTGAGAAAATATATTCCTAGTTTGGCCAACAGTTTGATTATATATTAAAATTTCCTCTTCATATTTTTACAACTATTTATTTAAATTATTTTTTTCCCATCTAAGAACAGATGCAATATTTTTTGTGTGTGGCTTTTCTTATTTTAAGGAGAACTGAAAATTTGACAGCAGATGATTAAATTAAGAAGATTACTCACCTTACCTCCGTGAAAACAAAAACAATGAAAAGGAAAATCCTGTCAAGATTAATGTAGAACATTTTGATTAGATCAGCAGCATAGGTAAAGCTTTCCTGCAAGGATTATTTTTCCTGCCACCTCGGTTAATACACAAAAAGAATAAAACGTGGCAAGTTCTGGGCTATGGTGATTTATTGGGCACTCAGGTGGTTTCTTCTCTCTTTTTGTCCATGAAAAGTTGTCACTCAGCCTTATTTCACATCTCATGTATCTCCTGAGTGTATAAGAGAGACTTAGCCTGGAAAGATAAATTGGCTTTTCTGCTTCTAACAGCTGCTCAAAAATACTGAATTATTACTCTACCTCTGATGGTCATCAAATATTCTTCTGTGTATTATCTTATTCTAGCTACTAGTAGCTGGATTTACTAAAAGAGGATTAATGGATGGGGTCTACGCTCTGACAAAATCAGATTTTTTTTCCCATGTTATGAGGCGTAGTAGTTACATGTATCTACTGAAAGGTTACTTAAACCAACCATGTCTTGGAATATTTCCATTTCTATTACAGATTTTGGGATCTAATTATAAGGAGCAAAATAAAAGAGTATAAACTGATCATTTGAGAGTGACCAGGTAAGGAAGAATCAAATGTTTATCTCATTATTTTTTCTTCTGTTTATTTTGAGGCATCACTGACAGCTTTTTGAAAGGCAATATTGGAAATGTTATTTTCTGCAGAGCTAAGCTCTCCAGGCAGGAACAGTGACTGGGCACTTTGCAGCAAAAAACTGTTCAGAATGCACATAATGCTGAGAGGCTGCAACATTCAGCAGCTGTGCACTGTAAATTCAAAATCCAGACTGGCAGAACTTGCAGCCAAGTTCTACAAGCATTAGAAATATACAATGCTGCGTTGCATCTTTTTGAAGCCACTTAAAGGGCTTTTTTTTTTTGCTATTTAGTACAACTGCACTTGACACAACAAGAATTCCTAGAATGACACACACACACAAAAAAAAAAGCTGGGAAATTTGTTTGGACATCCAAAGTAAAATTTATCCCATTAGACAACAAGGAAAAGCAAAAGATAGTACTGGGCAACTTTAACCTCTAAGGAGTTGCTGAAGATATATTAATTCAAATGTAATTCTGTTCTGTTGCAAATACCTGAAATTAAGAAGAGAGGACTTGCATAAGTAGAGGTTTAGATGGAAATCTGTAATTAATAAAATTTTTATATTAAGTGGATTAAATGGAATAGCCTTTTTTTTTTTACATCATCTGACACCATCTAAAAAGGCAATGTTAGTAAAGGAGTGGGAAGTGGGAACAGTGAAAATATAAGAGAGGCAATTCTATTTCTGCCCCATTCATCCCTTTTAAAATCTCTGGAGAGGTTAAAATTCAGACATATCACAACAAAACAAAAATCATCACTTAGCTAGCTAGGCTGGCCTTTGAACCCAACTTCTGTCTTTTAGGTAGTGAAATTATTAACATAGCACCAGCAGTAACTTTTGCAAGAATTAACATTTAACAGTAATTGGAATATCAGAAATTTTTTTTTCCATTAGGAATTTAGGAGCACATTTTAAGGAAAGCCACTTCATCCCAACCTGAGAACTGAAATTCTCTCACGTTGTCCCTCTCCCTGGTCTCTCCCCATTTCCTTCTCCCTTCATGGAGAAATATGTTGGGGATGAAATTTCAGTACCAGTACCAGACATTTGGTCTTCTAAAAAAAAAGAAAAAAAAATAGTTTTACACTGCTCTCATACAAGTTATTCATCATTTTACTATTGATATTTCTGAAACCAGAACTTGTGTTCCAAATTATTATTACTTCCATAAGGTTTTGGCATTAGATTTTAACTTCAACCTTGCCAAAGACAGTGTATAGATGGGACAGGCTTCTGGAGGTGATTTCAGCTGAGAAGATGTAAAAATTTCATGATCTAATCATGTCAGGGGACTCTTACATAATCTACTATCAGAAAATTCTCATTTCTGAAGTCTTATATGGTATGTTCCATGGTTAGTAAACTTTTATTTAATTTGCTAATTCTTCACATGAAAAATGTCCTTCTCTTTCCAAATACATTCTTTATTAGCTCTAGTTTTGCTTGAGGTTTTTCAGCACTTCTCTGACCCTAACTTGTTAATATGAATACTTGAAAGCACTAAGCATCTTTCGGGCAATATTTTTTTCAATTAAAACAGATATTTGTAAGCATTCTTGGAGATGAATCCTTCTTATAAAATCCCGTGGAATCTGGAAGAGGTATTTGTTGGAAAGGATCTCTCCTTTGACAATGTATTGCACACCAAAATGTTACAAGGATTTGTATTTTTACCAACTTCACCTTTCAGGTGTTGACAAGATTCTGCCAATATTCTCCTGTTCAGTGTTTCCCAGTGTCTTCTAATCTTTTGACCCAAGTCACAAATTCTATAGACAATGGGAAATTGATTGATCTGCATGAAAAATGTCATGTTGACAGAAAATTTCTTCCTTTATATTTATCCCTTTTGGAAACTCCCACACTCAGGAACGCCCTCTGCCTTGAGGTGTCTCCAGCAACACTTATCGAGACATTCTCCATCAAACCAGAGTCTGGCAGAGCCGTGGTGCAGCCATGACTCCTCCCTGGGGGGCACAGTGACATAAACCCCTCTTTACAAGCCACCAGGGGCCACTTGCCCGGCTTGTGCTCAGCTGTTGCTGTTTGAGCAAGCAGAATAATCGCAGCTCCTGGCCACCACAGCATTCCAGCTTTGGCCTCCAGAGAGTCCCTTAGAGACACCTCACTGGCTTTCCCTGTGAGATCAGAGATGATTTGTTGTTAATAACAAGATCAACAGCCAGTTTTTATTCTAGATACAGACCATAAAATACGTTTATAAGTTTGAGCACCGAGTTAAAAGTTTGAGCATAAAACTTTTAGAGGCTGGACCCTCTAGTGGAGTTGAGTCTCAATTTACACATTTAAATTTTCTCCAATGCATGTGGGAATAATGGCAGTCTTCAGAATGGAATTCACGCAAGTAGCAAACCAGGAGATATCTGAACCGGGAATAGGAAATTATCAGAATTTTTTTTTTTTTTTTTTCTCTCTAAAATGCAATTTTTTCAGCTAGAGTTTTAGATTCTTAATGCCACAGGATTAGTGAANGCTAGAGTTTTAGATTCTTAATGCTACAGGTTTGTGGAACAAGGTAGAAGACAGGGCAAGGTTTGTGTTTTACACTGCAGATGGGGGAAATGCTTCCTACATCTGTAATTAGGGTTGCTTGGCCGTTGAATAATTTAGATTTTTTCTTTATTATATAATGAGGAATGTGTGGATTTTTCTTGATTTTATTTTTGTTGAGTTTGTTTTAGGAT
>VYZQ01026353.1:64015-75277 GCA_013400655.1 Mystacornis crossleyi | reverse complement strand
ATTCTTTCAGAGGAAAAAAAAAAAAAAGAAAAATCTGATGTTTTCCAATCTACAAACAAGGGCAACCATGTTTGAAAAGGAAAAACGGTAAAGGTCCTCACTTCAACTCATGGAAGAAAATGACTCCACTGAAATGAATGGTTAGTCCTTTTGTATCTCGCGCACAGTATTTTCTTTTTTTTTTTATGATCTCCATCTTGTATAATGCAGATTTCCACAAAATACCATTTGGTACAGAACTGACCTTAAATGAGTGTGTTGGCTTTAATTGTGATACATATTACAAACTCTTATCTTCCTGCATATACTGCAAGTAACTGAGCTAGCCAGCAAGTTTGAGTATTGCAAATACTCAAACTCAGCTTGAGGTCTAAAAGCTCTGCCTAAAATAATAGAGGAATATTAAAGGCTCTGCAGGGAATATATTGTCTTTCTGTACTCCATTCAAATATGAGAAAACACTTCCACAATCTGCTACTGATGTAGGAACATAAGTCCAACCTCAGAAACAACTTCACACTATTCTCAGCAATGCTGACAAGGGCATTCCAGCAAGTACTGAGGTCAGTTGTGCTGCAGGTGGATGCTCCAAATATCCAAGGAAAAATGTCTGTTCCCATTACCTTGCAGTCATAGTCTAAATTAAAAAGTCTGACTTTACTGCAGAAAATGAGTTCAGAGATTTTCAAACTTATGTATTTCTAAAAGACTGAACTTGGGCCCCTGTATCACTGGAAAATATTAATGCTTCCTGGTTTGGACCAAACCAAGAACTGGCAGGGTAAGAATCATAATATTGTAGTATAAAGTCTTTGGAAGTGGTTGGCAGGCAACGATTGTCAGGATTTTTAGGTAACACACATGCCTCTAGCTGGCTGAATTACAGCCCGAGTTTGTGAAAGAGTATAGGGCAAATATATATATAAAGGTATCACTGTTTCCCTTAGTTGTATAGAGAACTTCTTTCTTGAAAGGTAACAGATTAACTACGTAAGTATGTTGTCATGGTGGAAATCCCTTCTGATAAACATCTTATAGCTCACCTAGACAATAACAACTAAAGAGCTTATGTACATGGATGAATGAGTGCTAATTTATTGAGGAATAATGTGATGAAGAAATCTCAAGTTTGGTATTAGCAAAGGATCCATTACTTTCCCTCTAATCACAGTTCCTATTACTCTTTCACATGGTTTTGTATTGCTGGGTTTGAATTAATATAAACATTTCAAAAAATGTTAGTTTCCAGAAATGAGGTGTCTCCTAGAAAACCATGGCAAGCTACCATTTCTCAAAGAGCTGTTGTTTTTCTACTAGCAAGGAAAGTCTTATCTCTCTTACCAGCACTTTTTAAGACCCAAAAATGTAAGTTGTTATACTTAGACTTCTTTTGGGTGAAACACCAGCACTAATTATGAAAAAGAATGCAGGAGCTCTGAGAAATCTGCAGCATTTTGTCTCCATACAGCACAGAAAAAAATGCATTACTAAGCTATCTAGCAAGCTACAGTCACTGGATATTCTGAATTCAGTCACAGTTGAGAGTCTAAACTCCTCAGTGTGTACTGGCACTTGTACAGAATGTGATTGCTTTTCCAGACAAGAATGAAATCTCTATAAAGCATATTATACCATCTGAAATTATATTATCACATTCTGGAATTATGGCATTATCTGGAATTTTTACAGACACAAATAAACATAGCAGTATGATCACAGCAGACTGCTGTGAATAATGGCTGTAAATTGCAAATGTTTAACATGGTTTTAAATCCAGAACCTGAAAGCTGGTGGAGTTTTCTCCCATTGAAATTTGAATCTTTTTACATTATGCAAATATCCCAGTTGAGTTCTGACCTATAAATCTGCAAAGGGATCTTTGAAGCTGTTTAGTTTTGCACTGCAAATATTTCTGTGCACATAGAACCACTGATCCTCTCTTTCATGCTACTATGCAGTTCAGATTAGACAAAGTTTCAATTAATTTAATTCATTAATTCATTGACTGGCCATCCTGCTCTCACGTTTTCAAATCACTACAGATGTTTGCCTGGATATCCATGGCTATATTTCACCCTAAATCAGGCTCCACTTTCTAGGACTCTGTGATTTGTGAGGACTGCAGGTTTAGGGTAGAAAAAAAATATCCACAGGATATTTAATTTGAAGACACACTCTGTTCCTGTCTGTTTACCCTTAAGAATTAGATGAGAACTGACCAACAAATGATGGCATCATCTTAGCATCCTACCTGGTATGTTAGTAAGCATATTTGCTCAGGCAAAAGTGTGCTCTAACTGCTGTCCTGTTGTTACTCAGACAGAGTTGGTAAAAGTGCCTCTTTTCTGGGGCACCTGGAGACATTTTGCCAGTGCTCAGCGTCATGCTCTGACAACCTGCTCTGACTGTGAGCACAGCTGATACATGGGAACTGCTCCCACGTGCTTCGTAATTGTGGTCCCTGCTTACTCATGAGACACCACAGTTCTTTCAAAATTCAGTACTGAGGAGCAGACATGACGTGTGTAAAGATTACATACATGCAGAGGATATGCTGCTGAAGAAGGAAAGCATGACTACTGCTACATTACAGAAACTTGAGGAGCCACATTTCTCCCTGTGATCACCCTGTCTCTTTGCAGCTTTAGTGATGAGAGGGCAGCACAAGGTCACATCATCAGTAGGGATGTGGCTTGTCTCCATGGGATCTCCACCACCTTGCACACTCCCCACAAGATCACCGTGGGAGGGAGTGAACGGTGTTAAACTTCCCTGGGTCCAGTGGGGAAGCCCTCGTCAAGTTGGGTCCCCTGTAGCATGGGGCACACCATGACTCTGAATCATCCTCTCCCTCTCAATCAGCTGAAAAACTGAGATGGAGCCCTTCCCTAACTTTTCAGATGGACAAAGTTAACTTAGCTCTCAGGAATATACTCACACAGGTGTCCATGTTTGCTTGCAGGACCTGGAAGGCACTAATAAAGTACAACTTGTCACTTCCAACCTCAAGACGACTGAAGACATTTTTCACATAGAAGGAGAGGAGCTGATCTCGAACACTGCAGTTTGTCTGAAAACAAAGCAAGTAATGACTGACGAATGAACACCTCACAAGTCAGCTTTGGCCTAAAATTTCATCCTCATAAAAGCATGCATGTTTAGAAAGTGTGCAATCAATGAAACCATTTTTATGAATTTTAGTATCCCATTGACCTGCTTCCTTTTCTTTTGCACAGCTCAATCTAATTCTGTGCTTTCTGAAGGAAAAGCAGGAGGGTGCTGTGCTGGCAGGCACCGGAGTACTGCTAAGACCAACCATGAGCAGAAGTGACACCAACAAATGTACTTAACACGCAGAGAATAAATGGAAGATAAACTGGGGAGTTAAGTCAGACCATCTTGGTCATTGTGGGTGTCATTTTTCCATTCCTCCACATCAGTGTCCCATGGTATTTGACATGCTGTAGGATATCCGGCCCATCCCCAACTGCTGCTCCAGAAAAGCCCAGTCATCCTGTCAACTCTATGTCATATCTGCCTGACCTGTGGGTTCTCTTGGACACCTAAAGGTATTTCAGATGACTATATGCCTATTTTTAGGCAATGGAATGAGTATCAGGTGTAAGATTCCCGTCAGGAGGGTGATGCAGCTGCAGATTACGCCACTCAAATGTGGGTGGCTGTGTGTGGATCCCACAGCCAAGGGAATTGGTGAAATCCAAGGAACATCAAAGGCCAATAGGTCTATACCTAAGGTATATATTGTACTTTATCTTAAGGATAAACCAACTCAGTTGGCCCTGCTGACAAGATCTCTGCATGAAGAAAACTAAAATATCTCACATGCTTACAGTCACTTAAAAGTAGACACCCCTCAGTTTGTTTCTCACTCTCATGCTGAACTGCACTGGGAACTCTGATGTGCCTCTTCCAGTGCACCTGCAGAGGTCTAAGCTCAAAGCAGCTCCTTGGGTGTCTCAACTCTCTGCAGCATCCTTGGGCTGTCCATGGTACGGCACACCCTCAGCGGAAGGTGCCTCAGCTGCAGGACAGTGGCGACGGCTCCAGGGTGCCCGAAGGCATTGCTGGGAGGTTCATATGCAGCCAGGGCTCACAGCAGGAGTGAGTGCTACCACAGGCACACTCCTGCCTGACCAACAAACACCCTCACCCCAACTTCCCTGGCACAGCACGACTACAGCTGCCTAGAAAGAAGTGCCTCCAGGCAGGCTGTCCAAATCCACCTATTTCCCCCCAGACCATGATCAACTGTCCCTTCATGTCCCAGGGGAATGCCCCTTTCTATGTGACAGAAATAACACCCTTCCTCTAAGCAGACTTTATTAAGCATGTGGCTCTCATGAATGTCTTTCCCAATTAAACACAAGTGATTTTTGTGTCAGTTGTCATTGCTTTTGATCACATATTCCTGTTTCTACTGACCAAAGGAAAATCAAAGTAAGAAAATGGCAAACCAGTAGTATAAATCTTACCATAAACAGCATTTTTGTAGTCTTTTTAAGCAGTCTCATGGTCTTGACAAGATCCTTCTGTAAAATATAATGTGCTAGTATTACTTAACCCAAGCAGAGGAAGGGAGACGATACTAAGTCTGGTTTGTACAAAACTTAGTAACAATAACATTAATGTTCATCATCTTCTTCATATGTAGGATGAGGACTCAGTAAATCTGTATTCCAATCCTAGCCTAACTACAAATTTCTTTCATGGCAAACTCATACAGCCTCTCTATGCATCTTCTATGCATCATTTTTTCCCACCTTTACAAAAGAAGTAGCTGCATTACCCTATCTCTAAGGACTGTAGAGAACATTCAGCTTATTAAAGTTTCCAGAAGCCCAGTATTAAAGAAGTAATTAAATAAAGAAGCATCTATAAACAAAATAAACTTTTTCAACTAGTGGGATCAACTTACAGGAACAGATGATTTTAAACTAGTTGCCTTGATATACAGGTTCTCTGTCACCTGGGAGAGGAGTCCTTTTCGGCAGGTATGTTTTCCTGTAGGTGAGTTTTTGCCTTCCAGGGCAAAAAGACAAAGCAGAAATAAAAAATGCCCAGATCTGAAAGTAGAATATACTTTCATCTTCGCTCCCAAATCTTTGAGCCTCTACAGTCACAGCAGCATGTGTGATGCAGCCAGACTAGTTAGATGACAGAGGTTAACCTAATTTTGTTAACCCTCAAAGTAGCTTCTTCCCCAAGATGCTCACGTAGATAACCTATTGCTCATGTGGTGGCTGGTTGGTACTTTTGCTGTGCTTTTTTATACATCTTGCTCCACTTTCAACAAATTCGACCACAGTCATCTGTGACGTTTTTCTAAACGATATCTCCATATTTACTGGCAACAGGGTCAAGGTTTCCAAGAAAGAAGAACTTCCCTATCATGTGAGAAGTCTTCTTTCATTTAAGTGGTGGTCAAGTGAGGAAAAGGTAGTTGAGCGTTAGTTTAGTTTCATAACAAAATATGCCAAATGCGTGTTTGGGGGTTTTTTTTATTTTTCCACAAAACCTTATGGCAGCACTTTTCTGAAAGGTAATGGCCCAGAGAGGAAAAAAAAATCTTTCCTAATTTACCCTGAAAATATTAGAAAATCTGTTATTTATAAGGAAGCTGGTCTGCATGGCCTTTAAAACTTCCCTGTTCAGTTTTTGAGAAGAGTATTTTTTCCAGGGTATAGCATCTAATAGCAAAGGTGTTTGCTGCCTATTTTAAAATCTGTGATCTTTTTCCAGGGCACTTTACCCCACTAGGAGCCATAGGTTGGTTAGTGTGAAAGGGAGGACTCCAGGGAGGGCTCTGTGGAAGGACCAGGGCATCCTTGGCTATCAAGTCACTTTAAAAGCCCACTGAGAGCCACAGGCACTGAGAAATAATGTGCAAGACCCCTGCATACCCATCACGAGGTGGTAACAGTAAAGTCGTCGAATCAGATGATCACTCTTCTGCAAAGGTGTTGGAACAGAGATTGGGCAATCTGTGTCTCTGGCCCGTTTCCAAGACAGCCAAATGCTTCAAGTGTCTCAGGTACCACTCCAGACATGCAAGGACATCACTCCAAGGATAGACTTGGAAATCATGAAGTAACACCAACAATGTGAGTCTGTTAAGCCAAGAATAGTTTTAAGTCAAATGTCAAGATCCTGGAACTGGCTGCGGCGTGTGCAAGAAGACAAAGAAAGCAGGTTTTGGTCAAGGAAAATATTTCCTTGATACCAATTTTTTGGAAGTAAAAGCAAGCCCTTGAAATATTCATAAAGGACAGATTTTTTTACTCCTTTAATGTTTCAAAAGAAACACAGAAAACTTTAAACAGATCAGAGAAAGTGGTTTAAACTGCAATGACTCAGTGACCATGATCTGTCAGAGCCAGTGGCAGAGCTGTTCGTCCCTCTGTGGTGCCACCGGCATGCCTGTGCCTGGACATGTGTCAGCTCTGGGAGGAAGAAAGGTGAGACAAGTTGGGTAATGAACTCAGTCCAGCCTTGATCTCATTGACCATTTACACAGACAAGCACGCATGCAGCCTCCAGGCCAAACTGGGTTCACATCCAGCTTCAAGGATCCCACCTGTAACAGCTCTGGGAAATGCATTTTTCCACAGAACCATCTACACATCACAGTAGCTTCACCAGCACTGAAGTGCTGATGGGGACAAAAAAGAACCAGCAAGGGAAGGCTATCTTAGACTTTTGGAGAGTGGAGATGATGGTGACCTGAGGCCTCATGTGCATTTTAGTGCTCATTTGAACTGTGGTCTGTATTTAAACACTCTAAATGCTGGTCAGGCTTGTCACATGAAGTGCACTAAACCTCAGCACACATGGCGTGTGGACAGCAGATTAGCCTCTTGCTGCTAGTTTGTTCCTAGAAGAGGATCTTGGTTGAAAGCAATACAGTCAGAACGCAAAACTGCCTTGGGTTCCCAAAGGTGTGGTACTCCTTGGTCAACAGTTTTCCTCTTAATGGAATAAACGGGTCATGTAGCCAGTCTATAATGGCTTTTCATATGAAAATCAATAAGGTTCAAGATCTCTGAAACTTCTAATGTTGCTGGAAAACCCTTGAGCCCACAAGTTTCATTTTGTCTCTTCTGTGAACGCCCATCACCGTGCTTACAGAGCTGTAGCGGTGACACCTTTTCATTGCATTCTAGACCTCTGGACGTGAACCAGTAAATGTCTTACTGAATTGGCTAACTTTTCAACTGGGTGGTGTAAAAGGATGCAGATGGATGCAAGTGCAATGTAGCCATACTTAAAAAAATAAACAAAAAATAGGGCTTTCCTATCACTTCTTTCACAAAAGAATGGGGGCAACCAATCCTATAATATCAATTACACTTCCACATTTTTTGATATGATGATTTAATTTCTAGTCAAAAAATAGCAAATATTCTTCACATTTTTCGTGTGTTACTTGTTCAGAACAAAGATGGTCTTTGCTTTCTGGGTCTTGTTTAGCACTTTGTACACTGTATTTCAGTGCCACTTTGGCACTCAGACGTAACTATGGTATAAATAATATAGAATACCAAACAACCAGTATTACTCAGTATTTTAAAGTTATAAGAAGCAGAATTAAAAACAAATTCAGGGACCAGCCCTTTTAAGAATTAAGACAGATAATACCTGCAAAGCTTTGTATGGGCAGTGGAACTGATGTATCCAGAGATAGTCTGAGGACAACAGCAAAGCACACCACAAAACTTGTTGGCTTCCATGCGTAGGCTGGAAACCAGAGAAGTTCAAGGAACCTGCCCCAGAGGAAATGGGCTCTCTCTCTAATGGAAAATTTTAGATATACACTATCATCAAATACTTCAGGAACAATGCAATTCTGATAACACAAGCAAAGTTCATGTGTTACATGTATACAAAATGTGTAAAGATCATGAGAATGAACAAGAAAGAAAATAACTATAAAAAAGTGTAAGAAAAACTACTAGAGTAGTCAGCTTATTAGATAAGGAAATCTTGCCTGTTTTACCCTGTGTAGGGACTAAGTTTCAAAGAAGGCTGTGTATGACCTACGCTCCATGTGAGTGCATGAGAACAACAGCCTGAGAAAGATCCTTTCTTCTCTGCCTTGTTGTGAGCCATGGAATTGTCCTGATCTTCATGAGCCTAGTAGATATTATTAACATTAAATTCTCTTGATCTGTGGAGAACAAACATATACACCTAGCACTGCTGCAGAGTTCTGTTAGTCCATTTAAGGGAACAATCATATGTACTGGTTGCTTTGCAGCTGAAATGGTTTTTGATCTCCATCCACAAAAAGCCTTGTCTAGTTTCTTACTTATGAATCTTCTCACTTTTCACAATTTCTGTTTATTTCATTTCCTGTTAGTATAACTAGAATTAAATGTCATGTACTTCCTATGAACATTACATTACTCATATTTGCTTAACTGCTGCTAATGTTACGTTTTCTCTTAAGACTATTCTCTACTATTTCTTTTGTTTCATTATCCTGTTTTATTCACTTTGGTCTTCTGAAAAACAGAGGTCTACATGAAGAGGTGCAGTACTTGTCCTCAGAAACATGATTTGATAAGTAACAAAGAAGTTTAGAGAGATTTTGCAAAAAACTGAGGGTGACAATACTACTGGTAGGACATAAAAAATTGAGATACCCTAGTACCTGCCTTGGAGAGAGAGGTTTGGAGAAGAGAAGCTCCCAGCATTCAAAACTGAGTCTGGAATTTTCTAAAAATGGTTGCAATGAACACATAGGTAAGCCCTAAATACCCACCAGTGTTTAAACTCTATTTCTTGTGACCTTCTATTAGTATAATAGGAACCCCTGGAGCTGCTATAGATTTTTTACAAATACAGAACTATTGTGAGCCAATTTTTCAGACACGGGTACCTGAATTACCCATGCAAAATCAGCACATAGGCACCCAGCAAGCTGTCAGCAGTAGCCTCAGTAGTCATAAATGTCAGGGAAGCAGCAGAATAGCACAAACACGTGGTACTAGAAGCTCCAGCTTACATATTATACACACACTGCTCTGGTGAGGAAAAATAAAACCGCATAAATGAAATAAGGACAGTGCAAAGAAAACTAAAACTATCAGGTGTCCAGCACTGGATGTCAGTCTGGTGCCTTTCCCACCCTTACACACAGAATCTCTACATTTGTTCACCTGCATTTCATGATGCCTGTCTGGGTGCCCCTCAACTGCCTTTGCTGAAGAATAACAAAGATTTAGTTTGGAAGTGACCTCTGGAAGTCATCTTGTCTGAGACTCCTGTTCAAGAAGAGCCACCTGCAGCTGCTTGCCTGGGACTGTGTCTAGTGAAGTTTTGAATACCTCTGAAGATGAGACTTCACAATCTCTCTGTTCAACCTGTGTGAATTTTTGGTCACAGTAGAAAACTGTCTTATGTTCAGGTGGAATTTCAGGAATTTTAATTTGTGGCTATTGCCTCTTGTCCTGTCACTGGGCACTGCTGAGAGGAGCCTGACGCTTTTCTTTACTTCCTCTTCTCAGGCATTTCCACACACTGGTGAGATCTCCTTGACTCTTCCCCAATCTGAACAGTCCCAACTCTCACTGTCTCTCCTCAGAAAAAAGGCTCTCCAGCCCCTTAATTATCTCTGTGGTACTTCACCACCAGGTCCACAAATCCAATTCCCTCAGAAGTTTTTCACTCTCTGCCTGACACAAACCTCATAAAAATTTTAAGGTATTAAGTAAAGCAGAAACCAGACTCAAACCCGGATGAAGAAGAAAAACTAAATCAAACCAATCCAAAAAAAAAAAAACCAAAAAAACAAAAAACAAAAAACAAACAAACAAAAAAATTTTTCTCTGGGCATTTGCACCCCTTTGCACTTTACATGTAACAACTTTTGAGTAAGTTTCAAATGTGATTTCCTATAAAACATGCTGTCAATCCTCTGTCATCCTCAGGACTGGTTCAAGTGGTGGATCTTCCTGTGCTACTGGCCTGCTTTGGTGTTTCATTTTGGTGACAGATGGCTGACAGTTGTCTGTCAAGATAGTTTTACTTCAGAAATCTGATAGGGAGGTTCGGTACATTCAGTCTTTTCAGAGACAGGTTACAGAGTATACTCAGCATCCATTTTGAAACCACGAGGGTACTAGAACTAAAATTTTGAGTTAGTGCACAGAAATAGAAAACAAACAAACAAATAGTTTTCTAAGCAGTAGGAGTTTTTATGTCCAACTACTAACTTCTTCAAAAGAATGCTCAGTGCTATTTGAGTAACTCAAGATACGTAGCAAATGTCCAGTTATGTAGTTAAAAATTAGTAATCACTTCCTGGCTGGACAAGGAGCTGAATTTGACATAAAACCTTTATGTATATAGGCTTTACTAGACACATTCGTGTAGTCTTGCATTTGAGAATAGAGATTATGAAAGAAACACATTTGAAAAAATGTTTGAGAATGCTAACATCATTCTCATCAACCAGATGAGTGATCTCAGCAACAGTGATTCAGTCCCCATACTCTCTAGAAAACATTTGTTTGCCACCACCAAACTCACAGTAGGAAATCCCTGTGCAGCAGTATTTCTGCAGAGTGTACAGATGTGCTCGGCAATAACAGCTCAGCCTGCCCATATGGGCAGGTGGCTATTCCGAACTCCTTTTTTTCTCTTGTGACATACAGGAGTGTTCAAAAGTCTGTGACCTGCTTTCTCTTGTAATGTCATCATGGCTTTATGGTTGTAGAAAAACCTAAAAAGGCTGTACTAAAATTACAAAAGGAAAAAGCCAATCTCATGGAAACCTGGGTCTGGTTCTGGGGGAGGAGGATGTCCACAGCTTCTAGGCTGGTAGAAGTGTGTCAGCTTGCATGGCACAACTCTTATCCTGGAAAGTTCTTCCTCCTTCTAATTTTATGCACCATTTTCTCAGTCTTCTCTTTCCCCATGATCTTCTTTAACTTTCATCCCTGCTTCTTTTTTCAAAAATTTTAAAGGTTCTTTTTTCCCTTTGTTCTCTTAACCCAGGACACTCCTGAGCATCTTGGCAATGCCAGCACAGGCTGCCCATACAGCTCTATGATACATGAGCTCTGCCCATACAGCTCACCACCTGGGATCTGGGATGAACGACTGGCATTGAATCTCTCAGCTGATATGCCCATGCCAATGGCAGGCAATAAATTGAACCACAATAAGAAAAATCATTATAGTTTTTTTTGTTGCCAAGAATAGTCTTTCATCAAACAAACACACACACACACACACACA
>VYZQ01026353.1:53020-63901 GCA_013400655.1 Mystacornis crossleyi | reverse complement strand
TATCTTTACAAAAAAAAAAACACACCCACCCCACACCACCACCACCACCCAAAAAAAAAAAAAAAAAAAAAAAAAAACTATGTAGGAAATATTTGCTTGCAGTGTATTTCCTTAGTTTCTGTAAAGAACTGAAGGCATACATTTGGTTTGGAGCTAAAGTTTTTCTGTTTACTGAAAGCTGAGTCTTAGCTTTAGCCTGACAATTTTGAACAACAAAAAACCTTCTCCACAGGAAAAAGTGAAAAACTTGCCAAGTCATCTCTCAGGTCAACTCTCTCACAAGTGAGATTTGTTCCAAAATCCTGGCCAGTGCTGGACTGTCCCATAGGATATCTGCCACCTTGACTCTCCAGTGGAGGACCAAAGAACACAAACAAGAGAAGCAACAGTGCAGCAGGGAACAAAATTATTTCCCAGATTGGTTTTCCATTTGGAAGTTCCGTTCTCTCTCCGGTGAACTTAAACCTGTTGGCAATAAATGTGCTTCCTTCTGTTTTCTTTTCCTCAGAAGCATCCTCAATTCCTTCAGTCAGAGGCTGCTGCCAGGGAATCATCTCCCCAGCTTCCATTCAACAGCATCTTCATGGCTCCAGGCTTACCACTTCTCACTCTGTATCTTCCTTCTTTGTGAAGTGGTGCTTTCAATGAACCTCATCAGTAGAGGTATTTGTTGGGGAAATTTTATTTATTTAATTATCAGATATGGTCACATCTGGCACTTTTTTGCTAGAAAAGATATAAGAGCCAAATAATGATTTACTTATGAGAGGTTCCAAAGCATGTAAAACCCTATGGCACAGGCCACTAGAGAAGTACCTGACGGTGCTGTAAAATCTGAGTTTCTTGTTGGCAGGATTTATAAAACAGAGATTGCATCATAAAGACTCCTAAAAGTTAGAGAAAAATAAAATATCGCAAAATATAACTAGAAAGAAAGAGAGATGCCACAGATGTCAAAGTATGCATTGAGATTTTCACTTTAGATCAGGAAACTTTTGATGATTTTCCCAGCTGAAACAATAGAAAAACTTTATTTTAGGGACTTAGGAAATTTATCTTAGAAACCTAAGAATAAAGTAGAATACTGGTTATATCTAACTTTGGATAACTTGCTTGTTTGGAATGTCACTCTTTAGCCTATTTTTAGGGTCTACTTCTTACTTAGTATGTAGCACAATATGTAAACAGATGCACAACACTTTAAATTACAGAAATGTTTTAATAGATAATTTAAGAGCTTCTTGAACAAAACAGAAATATTCTATCTCTTAATATTTGTAGATTTAGTAGAGCTTTCAGAGAATCCTTATGTGCAAAATTACAGTTGGAGATCTGAGCACTGACTTTGCAAACTCCGATGCATCCAACTAATATTGTAACTGTGATGGAAGTTTAAATCATCAAATATGCTTGTAGGAGTGAAGCAAAACTAATTAGTAAGTTCCTAATGTTCTCCATATGAAAAGAGCTACTTTTAATTCTCTAAAATATTGTTTCCAGAGAACAACAAATAGACACTTTTTTTGTTTTGGTTTGGTTTTTTTTCCAATTTAATATCAATGCTGGGCTTACCAATTTTTGAGTTTCCAGGAGAAAATCACTCTTATGTAGAAAAGCAGAAAAACTTTTTAAAAATCCAATTTAAAGGACCTTTCAACCTTAATTAAATCTTCAGAGCTACCATTTACTACAAAGACAAAACAAAAAAAACCCTTTGCCATAATTTTTCTGATTATTTGTATTACTTAAATCACCAGAAAGAAGTTAATTCTATAGCTCACTGTGTGGGCTGGAAAAATCACATGGCAACCTTGATTTTAATTACTTCTTTCTCCATCTCTAAAAATTTTCAGCACTTGTACCCATTTGTTAAAAAGATTTTATCAGTTCCAAATACACTCTTCGTGGGTTTTAAAAGGTTTTCTCACATTTCTTGTTTAGGTTACATTATTTGAAAGCAGATTTTTACACATGAGAATTCTTTTTCTTGAGAAAAGGCATTTTTGTACCAGATTTCACTTCATTCAGCCCAGCAGCTCCATAAAAATCACATTTGTTGCCTTGATCTTCAGCCAACATGATTCAAAACTCTCAGGCAAGCCCTGCAAAGAATTCTATGTCTGAAATGTTTGCCCAGACCTCTGAACATATGAAAGTTTATTTTTACTGATCTGTCACTTTGGAAAAGCAAACATTTTATTTATCCTATACTCCTGTAACCACACAGCAAGAACAGGAGATAATTTATCAATCTCTTATCTCTGATCTGATAATGAGGTTATGGTATAAGCCTAACCCTATGGTATAAGGCAAAACATCATACTGCAGGTCTAAGAAATTCTCTGCTTTACTCTTCATCAGTGTAGAATAAAAGAGCTTCTCCTGTCTTGCTATTCTCAGAGAAACCTCACATATTCACTTCCCCTTAAAAACATTCTCTGTTATTTATTCATTTCCAACGTCACTGGATTACCAACAGAAAGTGAAGTCCGTGACTGCAAGTACCAGTGGAAAACAGTTAGGAAATGAAAACTGAAATCCAATGCAGTTACATTCTTACTGCCAACAGGTTTCCAAAATAAAATGGCACAGAAAAAACTGCTTGATTCTGGTTCTTTCACTTGCCCTTAGCTTGACCCATTAGCAACGTAACAGCCTGAAGTCCACGCCTGGACTTTGTAAGGCCCAGCCACAGACCGCCCGAGGCTGGATGTCTGAGCCTGTGCTCGTCATGGGGGCTGATGGAGGCACCAGGCTCTCCTCTGCCTGCCACCCTTGCTGCTGGCAGGGCTAGAGACGGGCTCTGCAAGTGCAGACGGGCAGCACCTCAGCTTTTGCTAGCTGGTTTTCTGGCACCAAAGCTAGGGCATATGACTCATACGAGGTTACTATCAAAATGAGGAGAAAATGTGGTGTTTCAGCAATTTTCAGGATCAGAGTCTTGGTCGCTGATTTGTTTTGAGTTCCCAGTCGTTGCCCAGAAATCCATGTCGTGTAAGAACTGAATCACTGGCAGATATTAAAATCAGACCACAGTGACAACATAGAGCAGCTCCTGGTTTTGGAGGCTTCAAGCTCACATGTCAAGTTAAACCAGATATCTCACGTGCAAGTAACTGTCTTGCATTTTCTGAGCCACACATGGTTCCCATCAAGCCAAGATGCTCTCCTAAACTTAATCAAACCTCTATTACCTACAGGAGAAATGAACACAGTGTTGATGTTCATGTTAATGACTACAAAATAATCATATATTTTGCCAAATGCTGTCCTTGACAAACAAGCACTCTGTATTTTTGAGCCACCAAAGTAAAAATAAGCCTCAGAGTTGATAATCCCTAAATCTGGTAGTATCTACCTAAAATCTCAGTCACACAAAGTATTAATTTGGTGACAAAATATGAAAAAGAGAGAATCTGAAATTTCTTCCCCTCTTTCAGGAGTCACATTCTAAAGGACAACTACTAAAGGAGAAAAGCTGGTCAAACCAGAAACTTTAGAGACACGTTTGGTGAGAAATATTAACCTAAGACAAGGCCTGGGTATTTTTAGGCCAACAATAAATACAGGGTCACTACAAACACAAGCAGCATCTAAACTTTATTTTGGAACTTCTGCCTCCCAAATAAGTGTTGATACACTAGATTTTCACAGACAAGCCTTTAATAAAAACAGTCCAATTCATCACTTCCATTTTAGCATCTGTGTTGAAACATTTCTCTTTTTCCTGGGTTTTTTTTGGGGTTTTTTTTTTTTTTTTGGTAATATAATTAACCTGATAAATACACAAACTACAAGCCTAACCTTACATGCTTTGAAGTCAATAGGAGTTTTCTTTCTACCCTCTGTGGAGCAGGACCAGATACAGGATGAATCCATTGGGGGGCTCTTACATCACAAGGCCTAATCAGAAAGTCAATCTTCATGATTGCACAGCTTTGAGACTTTACCACAGATGTTTGATTGCCCCATTCTTTTCACATCTTAAGGAGCATCATCATTATTCTTTAAATGTGCAGTAGGAGTCAAAAATCTTTCTTTTGGAAAAAACTGTAGAACAAAATAAACTTTAAATTGGTGCAACTTTGCAGTTTTGGGAAAACCACCTCACTTTGCATCCATTCATTTGAAACTAGGTCTACAATTTCCACGGGGAAAGCCTTACTAGTTCTTGAAGAAACAACCATGCAACAGTTTCAAGTAAGCTAGTTAAAAACATATTTATCAGTCTGGGTTTTTTCAAAATATTTTTATCCATGTTGCCATGAGCTGAAGAGAAAATTCTTCATTTAGAAGATCTGCCCTTTTTTTTTTTCCTTATTCAAACTTGGATTAAAAAAATGGACAGATCCTGGAAATAATTTTTATTTTAATTTCTCCTTAGGGAAGAAAAGGTGTAGGAATTTTTCTTTTCAAACCATTCATCATTGAATTCCAAATTAAATTATAGAAATTGACATGCATGAATTTGGCCAAGGATTTGTAATTTAAAGGTTAACAGAGAGAGTGATTTCCTAGACTTGAGAAGAAATCTTTTCACTTACATTGTTGTTTAGCACTTTTGTTAGCGGTGAAATTCATGCAGCTAATCTGATAATGTCTGCAGCTTTGTGTTAACCATGGAAAAGGTGTCACAAATGGAAAATGGATACGTGCTGTGAATCAGAAGTGCCATCAGCCTTAGCATAGTCTGTATTTTGTAGTTTACCTCACCCAAATTAGGCTTTCCAACAAATTCTTGGAAGGCACAGAATCCTGGTCTGTGATCCCTTGGGAGATTACAGTACTTTCCATCCCAAATATGTTATTTTACATAAGATATTTTTGGGTACTGGCCTGCCAAAAATATTCTGGATCCCACAGAACTGCACGGTAGGTTTTTCCTTCTTTCCATGATCATTACCTTGTCCCTGGCAGTATCATGCATAAGCCTGAGATTGACTCTAATATTTCTGCCTATCTTGCTTCACATTAGCAAGCTGCTCCCAGTTACACTGACTTTACAAACATCCTTACTGATGATGACTGAAAAGTTTGTCAGGCACTTACTGCTGTTCAGTGCAGTCCCTACCTTCTTCAGAGCAGCTAATTGTTTAGATAATTGTGCTTTAAAGCACAAGCTGACATAATCACATGCCACATCACTTACTTATGAACAGGACAGCTTCAACATTTTGCATTGCCTAGAATATACCTCCAGCAGCAAACTGGAAATATCAACCCTCTATTATTCTAGGTCACTCAGGGAGTATATATTCATACACTGAATATGTAAATCTCTTAACTGAGTAACACTCCAGGCAATGTGTTTAAGACATGTTTCCTAAACTGTCACCAATATTTACTCAGCAGGATGTGGAAACTTCTGTTCATGCTTTGGGTTCCTCTCTCTGCACAATATGACATTTTAGAGGCAGCTTTATAAATGCATTATAATTTTCTGTGTAGGGAAAAAAAACACCTGTTCAGGTCACCTAATGTAGGAGAAGGGGAGGAAGAGTCAGCGAAACGCAAATTTGACAGTAGCGTGGTCTGTGAATTTTTGCTCAGGAAGAGGTCCTGCAGCCCCTACAGTGGAAGCATTCTCAGTGAAGGACGTGGAGCATGTGCTTTCCCTAAGGCTGCTGGTCGAGAACCTCTAGGAATTACAAATAGTCCACGGCTTGGAGGCAGAAAATGGAAAGGAAAATAGGGCAACAGAAATTAGAATTGCCTGAATAATGGAGTTTCTCCTTGGTGACCCAACTGAAAATTTAAACCAAAATAATTCATTGTGGATAGGGCCAAAGCACTTGTCCAACTCAAAATGAAACAGCTCATTTTGCTTTCAAATCTCTTTTCAACCTTTGAAAGAAAAGCACATAAAACCAAAACACTAACTATTTAGAAAATGTCAGAACAAAATATTTCAGCAAGATTTTCCTTTTTTGAGCTGGAAGTATTAACTGAATAAAAACCCAGCTTGCCTAACTGAAACTACACTTTTATTTTCTTTTGGTCAGTAATTGTTTGTCCCAGACATTTCCTCCTGCTGTAAGGAAAACCTACTCCAATTTCTACTTCCTTTGTCCATTCAAAACTGACCATCACCACCATCCTTCATATACCCACAAGTCACACATACTCTGCAAGAAAACCTGAGGAGGAAATTCTGCAAAGTTTGCTGTGTGACATTTCCAGGGCTCATGAGGTTTCAGTGGTAGAGTCTTCCAGCTGGTGGTTTTAAGGGTTGGAGAAGTTAATAATTAGTTGACTTCTTTTTTACGTTTTTTGTGGACAAATGGGTTTTAATCTGGGTTTAGCCCCAGTGTGGAAAACTTGAGAGTCTGATTTGACATTTCTAGGTAGGGCAACTCAACAAGTTGAGAATGATGTAGAAGAGACCTAGAGGAAGTAAAAGAAGGAAATAAGTTATTTATCCATTTGTGAAGAGACTATATCAATAAGGAACAGCATGTATGTGGCTTGTGGCCTCTATTTATAAATAAGGAACAAAACAGGTACTTTTAGGGCAAAGTCATGTTATCCTGCCCAAAGTCACAATCTTTATAAACCTCTAATGTAGACCAGAGAAGTGACATCTGAGTAATTCCTCTTACCCTTCACTGATTGTAAAGGGAGTCAGATGTAGTTCAGGGGAAGACTGTGTATATCAAAGCTCAGTGAAGTGAAGTGAACTGCTCATTTGGTGTTTAAACTCCCTCCCTTTGCTGTCAGCTCTCACAAATTTGAATGGTAAGAGAAAGGATGTTGGCCAACAGCTCTTGACAACACCATTCCTTATCCCACAAGAAAGGAAGCATATATCCAACTGAATATATAATAAAGGTTAAATCCCTGAAACTGTCATGGGGTACCAGACCCTGGCTGCCTGTCATTAAGGGGTCACTTCTGCCTTGACTATGAACAGGCATGTAAATCATATGTTGTGATATGCATATCAAAGTGTGGAGAAAAGTAAACCATGTTGAATACATTTTGTTTGACAGGTAACAGGCATCCATCACCCAAATGGGTCATATGCCAGTCTAATATGTGATTTTTCCACAAGAAAGTGTTATGATTTCTGTTCACATAAACCATGTTTAAAACAGGTATGGATGGATGCTTTTAAATGCATCTCTAAATTGTTGTAGTTCAGGAGCAACATTTTTTAAATGTGGACAGGATACTTGTTGCCCTGATGAATAAATGGTAAGGCCTTGCTCGAGAAGACTTCAGCAATTGCTGAAATCTGCTATTAACATATTTCCTCTGGCTTCCTGGTTATTTGGATGCTTTTCTCCCCTTTAACCTTGGTCCAGTCACCAATTTCTCTTTCTACACCAGAGCAACTCTTCTGTCTCTGCCCGGGAGACACTGCTGAAGGACATGACATGATAATGACAGATTAAACTGTGTTTCAGGGACTTGGGGTTTTTTCTGTCTCGGAGTTTGTGTTGAGGATAGGCACTAAACATTCTCTTCTGAAGGACTCTCAGATCCCTGATGCTGCAGAACACCATTTGTGCTCCTTGTGCTATGGATGGGCAATGGGAATGCAGAGCTCTGAGTTTTCGTTAGCAGCTGCTGCCTGTTTGTCTCCTCATCATCTGACCCATGGGGACAGTTTGGGTCTTTTCCCCAGCAGCTGTTCAAGGGGGGACCTTGTCTCTGAGCATACTGAGGCAGAACCAGTGAACCAAACCAAGGTCTTTCAGGACTGATGCTATTTTTCCCACCATCCCCCCCCTACAGAAAAGGCTGCCTGACATGCTCCCCACTAAGGCCTGGCCTGTGAGAAGTCGAAATTGCAGGCTTATGAAGAAGCATAGCCCCAGACAGAGCTTGCATCCTTTCTGGATACAAGAATATAGCCATTAGTTCAGCAGCGCCACAGGTGCAGTGTGTATCATCTCCCTTGTGTTTGAAGAAAAGACAAAAGCCCTGCAAACTGCAGTATTTGAGGACCAAAATATTTATTATAATAAATTAAATTGCAAGCATTTATAAAACACTCCATCTGCACATAAATATCACACAGCAGTGTTAATTTCTAGTAAAGCTTCATAAATACATTTCCTTGAATATTTTTCAATTAACCTACATAAATAAAAATATTGTATCATTATTACCTTAAAATAAGTTACCATTAAATACAAATGACAAAAATTATTTCTGAGCCAGTCTGAAATACCAGCTTTTCAGGCAAAGGTCAGAAGGGGGCAACATATGCAAGAGAGATTTCCAACTAGGCGGCTCAAAACGTCCTGGCTACTTATCACTGCCTTGATCAAAGCTGGGTCATAAGTGTCAAATTTCACTCTATAAAAGACAGAAATGGTTGCCTGATTCCTATGAGATGAGGAGAACAGAACAGTGCCTTTGTAAATAACTAATGCCCTGTGTTGCAGTGGAGAGGCAGTGTCCTGGAGTTTTCATTTTCAAAGAAGGCAGCAATACGCGTTCTGTCTCTGCCACCTAGTTTGCTAGTTTTGACACAAGTGAAAAATATACTGCCTCTGCGGGAAATGGATGTAGTTGCAGCTAATCAATTTGAGTTATTGCAAGAGATCTGCAGAGACATCTCTTCAAGCCTGATCCAGAATTTTTTCAGTTTTTCTTCTTGTTCCCTGCCTTTATTGGGGCATCAGTACAGGCATTTTCCATGTAGTCAAACAGCAAATCCAGTTCTCCAACGGCTTTAGTCTTTCCATTTTCTCCCAACTAGAAAAGAGCAGAATGCAAATCTTAGCAACTAGTTATTTTTCAGAAAATTGAAATTAGGATTGTCACAGAAACTGAATCAAGAATTTACTTGCCTAGTTCTCTCACATAGTTCTGTTGGAGTCATTATATCTTAAGATATAAACTAGCTCATTCAAATCAAACTAGCATATAAGTTTCCTGCAACCTAGCTTTTGAAGGTTTAATTACCATAACACGTGCAGAGAGCTAACAGGACAAGTGAGGGAGGGCTGGAAGGGAAAATATCACTAATCCCCTATTTTATGCCCCTGTAGGCTTCACCTCCTAAATAATCTCCAGAGTTTGTTTCACAATTAGGTCAGCCTTAATCAACTAAATGACTGGGGTTTGAAACTGCTCTTTTTAAATGTTTGGGAAAAATGTACCTCTTCCATTTTGTTCTTCATTTGCTCCAGGTTCTTTTCAATGTGCTCTTTCTTTCCTGAAAATCTCTAAAAGAAAGAAAACATCCAGATATAAGACTGACAGCTACGTGCAATGATGTATTTTTTTCTTTTTCACACCTTTCTATTAAGTCTGACTTTCATGTCTTTGATCTGAGGTTTCCTTTCGTACCACTGCGTTTTGCCACTGTTTGTAGCGTTCTGAGATTCAGGAGCAGCAATGAGAGTTGGAGGGAAAGAAACCCAGTGTTACTCACACAGCTTCTTAGCTCCGAGGTCAGGGATGCCAAGAACTGTGCCACCTCCTCAACATAAGGGTACTGGTTCTTGACTTCAGTGAGGAGAACATCTTTTACTACAAACTCCACAACCCTCTTCATCAGGTAGCAGCGGTTGTTTTCCTATGCATGAAAGTAAGAGGTCATGTTAAATCAAGGCAAGAGATCACTGAGTGCTGCAGAGGGATGCAAAGAGCAGGCTCCTCATGTAAGGCTTACCCTGATGTTAACAAAGAGCTGCTGCCCAATCAGTCTGTTGTCCGTGTCCTTGTCTGAGGCACTGGCCTGAGAGGAAAAGAAGGAAGTGTCAGGTGGCGATGGGAACCTTACCTAAAAATGAATAATAAACCCTAAGGTTTTCATCAGTAATGAAGGTGCGGGTGAAATGAGGGAATGGACACCACAGTCTGTTACAGGTAGATAAGCTTGGACACTGTGTCAGTTTGCCCCCTCTGGGTGAGATTCAAGGTCAGTATTGCAGGGAAATAAATAAGCTGAAGTCTGAATTCATGTCCCCCACTTAAAATCAAAAGTCGTCGTGGTTATGATGACTAAACCAGATGCTGCAGGTGGCCGACCTCATGGTTGTGCACAGCACTGCTGGGAGGTGCTGCAGTCCTCGATGGTGTACACCCTGGGAGACCCACCCACGGCAAGAGCAGCTGAGAAACCTGCCCTAGCAGAGCTCAGATGCCTGAGCGTCTGCTCGGCTGTGACTGCAGTTATGGCCCAGCTCCAAATGGACTGGGCAAACTGAGATTTAATCTCATATTTCACAATTTGCCCACTTTGGCGGCAGTTGCTTGAAGAGAAGAAGCTGTGCTGTTCCAGGGGCTGCGTTTCCCCTGAGGAGCAGGAGGAGGAGAGGCTACAGCTTCCCCTGACTACACAGCCAGCAGGCAATAGATCACTCCCCACACCCAAACTCAGCCTTAACTGCAAATGCACTTTTTTTTTTTTCTGGAGAAAGGCATGGGAAAGAGCAAGGAATGCCAAAGGCTGGAAGCCAGGGCACCAACAGAGGAGCAGATTCTCCGATCCCACCACGAACAACACGTGGATGACTGTACCGTTTTAGCCAAGGTGTAGGTGCGGTTCCTGATGTAGGGCTGCTGGAAATTGATCTTCCTGAGACTGCAGGCATGATGGGCAGTGGAAGCCCCTTTCAGAGGCAGAGAGCTGGTGAGAAGAGGGAGACAGCAACAGCAGCAGAAGAAAACCCATCCTGGGAAGGTCTTGGACAAGGTCTGCAGGGAGGCCATGGCTCACGATGTGAAATCGTCCGTCCCAGCAGGCTGCAGATACAGCACTGAGCTCTGATGTGAGAGAAGGCAGCATTAGCACCAAGGAGAGCGGGTGAAGCGAAGTGAGAGCAGCACAACGGCTGCAAGCCTTACCTTTGCTGTGATTCTTGACGTGCTCTGCAGGAGGTGAGCTGCACCTTATATAGGGCCACCAACATCTCTCTCAGC
>VYZQ01026353.1:0-53010 GCA_013400655.1 Mystacornis crossleyi | reverse complement strand
GGGGTATTGGTGGTGAAATAAAAATGACATCAGCAAGTCTCTTACTTTTCAGTATCCTCTTCTGAGAACTATCTAACCACTTCAAAACCCACAAATACAACTTCAAGGCCACCATAATCTTTAGTTTCCTATAAAAAAAACCCCAAATATTAATGTGGGGCAAAGCAGGGGGTTTTACCAGGGTAGGAATCCTGAATTCTTTTTGCATAAAAATATCTGAGAATTTTATGAATTTTTTCCTCCTGTCCCAATTATAATGCACTTACTTGATTGACAAGTTGATAGCAGAAAACGTAACTTACCTAAACTTTTTTCCATATTCTGTGGTACAAGACTGGTTTCACTGCTGCTGACTGGTACACACGAGTGATCAGGGACCGTATCAGAACCTAAGCACTGACCACCTGTGGCTCCTACCCTGAAAATACCCTTTCCCACACTGTGGCCCACTGGAGTCACTGGCCATCTGCACATCACTGTGCAATCCTCTCTGAGAAATCAGAAACTGTGTAGGACCAACACTGCATTTATCACATGCCTGATTTCCGGATTCCCTTCTTCAAAAATATTATCCATATTTAAGGCTGTAATAAGGTATAATGACCAGAACTATGGTCATGTACTTCCTCATCCAGGTGATTTCCGTGTTCCTAAGGCTCTTCTGCTAACATGAAGGCAGTGCTGCACCTTCAGTCTGAAATACCATGCTAAAGGGAAATCACACTCTTCAGAGGGTAATTTGCACCCCATCCGTAGACAGTAATGCATGAGACCATAGAACTGGTACAAATGTAAACTCCTGGTTGTCACAGTTCTGATTGTTTTTTCCAGATCTGATTTCTCCTTGTCACCACAAGGTACACAAGTGACAAACAGGAGAAATCAGATCTGGAAAACCAAGGCTTCAGCTCTCCCTCTGAGAGTGAACATCTGAGAACTCTGAGAGTGCGTGTCCATATGGCTGGGGTCCATCCCTTGTGGGTCAGGTTCTCAGGACAAGAGCCATTATCAACCTTACCCCATGGTCTGGAATGCCCAGATTTTTTTCTTATGTCTGAAAGGAAGTGGTTAAAGGCTGAGTGGCACGAGGTTTATTCTTTAGCCTCCTCTGATGCATCTGCAGCATGAATTTCTCTCTCCATGCCTCAGTCTTTCCTCAGTTGCCCTTGACACAAGGGCTCTGCCACATCAGCTCTGCACAGATCTTGCCCTTGAAGCTGCGCCCAGGAGCCATCATCACCACCTCCTTTTCCGTGCCCCTCTCAGGTACCCATTCCTATGACCAGCCTCCAACAGCATCTTGGCTGCAGCAGGCAGCAGAAAGCGAGTCTGGACCCAGGATGTCAGCAGTCTAGTTCACACCCAAATGTACCACAAAGGTACTCAAGAATATATTTCCAAACTCTTTTCTACATATGTTTCATTTGCCAAGCTAATAGCCCCAGTGGGGGTACAGGTTAATGAGAAGATGAAAGGCTGAGTTTTACTGTACCAAAAGACTGACATTAAAGACCAAACTGGGAGAATCCTGACAGATAGACTGCTTTGAATAGGATTGACTTTCCCTGATGCATTTGAATGCATTTCCACTAACTCCTCTGCAGGTGTTAAACAGAGTCTGATAACCAAAGTCTGCTTCTAACTGGGGTTTCTCCATCAGCTCATCCATTAGAACTGAAGTTCCATACCCAGAAGAGGAGCTGTGGACAGGCATTCCGACCCTCCCTGGTTCAGATCCCCTGTCCTCTTGTCCTTCTGACAGATGTTACCTCTCCATCCCTTTAGTCACTCACTCACCAGACACAGGTCCAGCTTTCCTGACCTCTTTTTGTGGCTTCAGTCCCATGAAAAGGGTGCATGACCTGAGTAAATAGCTACTGTGCCACACTCATCAGTTCAAACCACTGTGAGGACCACACCTCATCCCTAACATCCCACATGTCCTGATGGATATTTAAACAATGTCAGGCAGATGAATGAGGAATTAGATGCAGAATCTTTCTTCTGCCTTTTTTTATGCTGTCGCTACAGGATCTCTTCTGTCTTCCTGCTCTTTTATTTGAAACCATACACTGGGACATACCTATTTTCATAGAAAACCTTAAGTTAGCTTCCCATCTGTATTGTTAGCCATGCTACTTTTTGGTTGTGCCCTCCGTAGTGCCAACAACCATTTCAGTTGTTTAGTTTGCCTTGCTATTTTCCGGACACTGAGATGCTGATATGCATATTTCAAATTCATTAATTTATGTTTTGCTAAATCCCTTTTTATGACATTCCTAAAGCTTTTGCTTTACCCTTTTGTTAGCAGCTGTGAGTTATAACTCTCTTTCATCCCTCTAGATTACTCTGAGTATGGTCTAGCCCAAAAGCAAATGGCCAAGATGCTACCAGACACTAACATGAGCAGACTGTGTGGTTCCCATGCTCGTCAGTTCATTCCTGGCCTATTCCCAGAACTGTTGGTCGTGGATGTACCACAGAGCTGTGGTGTAGCCACAGTCATGGCTACAGTTATTCCTTCTAACACATCAGTAGAATTTCTTTGGAAGTGGAGATATGCCTCCCATTCCCAGGGCCTTGTATTTCTGTTAAGAGATTGCATTGAACACAGACTAGTCACAGTTACCACCTCTTTTCACTGGCTCACCACATCCCAGATAGGAGATACACATCCAGTGATACATGCCACAGAAAGATGGGGCTAAAAACCTGCACCAGCACTGATTTTACTCCAGTCCCCGGCTGAAGTCCAGAGAGAGGCTTCAGCTCTGTATTTTCTGCTACATTTGTGGAAGGGTTTACCTTTATTCTTGTTTGAGGAGGAAATACAATAGACTTCTGAAAAACAAGGTCTTGAACCAGCACTGAGGGTGAACCTCAGGGAAATTGCTTGGTTAGATTCCCCTTCCAAAACAGGCTACCCTGAACTGCACAGCAGGAGAGATCAGTGGAAGGAAAGCTGCCTTTCATTTGAAATGTGGTATTCTGGATGAAACCGTCCCTGGAGGGTCTTGCTTTGTGGAGAAAGAGTAAACTGGACAAAATGCATCTGAAGAATGAGGGAGAAGTAATTTCCCTTTCTTATTTCATGATTTTTTTTAATACTTTTAATGATATTTTTAAGGCTAGTAGCAATGTTTAAAATACAGAATTCTTACAAGAAAACATCTGTTCTGCTTTTATTTTAATTTAAAACTACCAAAACCCTTTAATCTTCCATAAAGTACTCTCTGTATTTTTTTCAAGTATAATTAATTAAGGGAATTATTTTAAAATTATTCACAGGTCACTTTTCCTCCCTGGTACTGTCCCAAGAGTTAAGAGTCTATCCTATCACTGAACTCACCTATAACCTTTTTAAATCTAATTACGTGGAACTTCCCCAATTCATTAACAAATCATGGTGGTAGATATTCTCGACAATGACTTCTTGACCCATATTGAAGACAGAGGATTTTTTGAGGAGGACTGGAACTCTACATCACATCTGCCTCTAAAGCCACAGACACTTCCTTCTGACTTTGAATGAGGTCACAGGTGAACTACCAATACTGTACTTTGATGTTCAGCTGCTGTGTATCAGCAGCAACATACTAGCATGCAGGAATTTTCTTGGGCTTTGGTACATTTTCAATCAGCCAGGATTATACTGCATTATTGGAAAAGGTGGCTGGGCTAGAAATACTGTCAAGAGTAGGCATGCGACAAAGTAAACCTGTGTATCACCTTCTTGGATCTTTCATTTGGCAATGAAATTCTCCCCCCTTGAACATTTGTATGAATGGGCCATGGGTCATGGAACACCTAAAACTGAACTCTCGGTCTCAGGTTTCAAGTCACAATCATCCCCTCATTTTGCTCCAGCTCATTTGTGAAGCAGTCAGCTGTTAGCTCCATTTCATCTCAGCTCTTCTCTGCTTTTGCCCAGACTTTCAAACTTCCAAAGATTAAAGTAGACTATAAAATTGTTTCAGCTCAAGCTCCAGAAAAGTCTTTTTTTTAGTCTGCTCTCTGTCCAGCAATGAAAACATCAGTAATGAGAAGTGATTCTTCTCTACAAAACTTGAAAATAAGCTTTTCTGTAATCCAGCCATTCCTCTTGGAAACATCCTAATACACAGACAAGTGCCTTCTGGGCATGATCATTAGGAATGGCAGAAGGAATTCAATTTCTACAGAGGAAATGGTACCAATACAGAGACTGGGAGAGGTCGTGTAGCATTCAACCGTTAGATTTTTGCTTGTTTTTTTTCATTTTTTTATGATAGGTTTAATGTTATGTAAGAAATTGTGAATGAATGGCATTAATAAAATTGCCTAGCCTTGGAATATTAGGTGATTGAAAAAGACTCTGGAGTCAGCTCTCAGTACCAGCACTGCTGATTCAGGGTTTTTGCGGACAATGTGCAATTTCCTACCTTCCCTGGTTGTAACATTTTTGTAACACAGAGTAACACATTTCCTCTGACGGTAACACTTCGGCTTTTATATCTGATATTTCATCAAAGATCTTTGTCGCCGACCTTCACTTGGTTTTATCACATAATTTTTGGGTCTCCTTACAATAAGATGCTATATCATAAAACTAGTATTTTCATATCACAAAACATCCAAGAGGAGGGATGCTCAATTTTAAATTCCATTCTGGGACGAAAAAAAAGTAAACAAACCAAAACCAACAAAAAAACAACCACAGCCCCCCCCAAAACCAAANAATGATGAGCCTAACGGTAGCAGTTTTTCATAATCTTTACTTTATGAACCGGTGTATTCTGGTGTTTGAAGAGAGTTTGGTGTTTATTTTTAGGAGGATAACAAACAAAACACCCCATAAAACAAACAAAACCTCCAAAATTCCATTCTGGGACGAAAAAAAAATAAACAAACCAAAACCAACAAAACAACAACCACAGCCCCCCCCAAAACCAAAAAAACACCAAACCTTTTTGTTTAAACCAACTTTATTCTCACCTCAGAAACATTCACATAGTGGAGATACAATGAAAGCAACCCAGAGATACATTGAGACAACACTATATTGCTGCTACCAGTGTTCTTAATGGGTTAATATCATATTATTACCAAGACCACTGATGTAGTAACTGCTACTAAGTCCCAAAAGGATTAAGTAATTAATACAAAACCAAAAAACCTGTGTCAATGGAACTGCAATAGATGTTAGTCCAGTGGTCTCGCCTCTTCAGAAAACTCCTGTCAACATCAGCAAAGCATAAACAGAAGTCTTATTAAACTTATCAATAGCAGCCAACACTCAGTTCCCACAGATGGGAGAAAAGAGAATTGAGACCATGTCAGCGCACACAGCCTCACAGCACCAAAGGCACCACTATTAACCCTTCCACCAGACGGCAACTCTTAATTCAGCATGTCAAGTCATGTACCTATTATAAGACTGTCACTTTATATAGTGACCTACATGTATCCAACTGTGTCTTCTGAACCGTCAGATCAGGTGAACTGAAACTTCTGAGCTTCCTGTTAATGTGTGCTGTGGTTGCACAGCCATGACTCAGTAACATGATGAAGTGGAATTAATGACATAGTGTAGCTCAAAGAAAACCACTCTAGTTGGGAACGGAATTCTGCTAACTGGTTCATAATCCAAAATCCAGTAATAAACAGGTTAAGAAATAGCCCCAGCACCTTGGTTGACCAAGTATCAGCAGTTTTATCACATAGCAGATTAACTAAATGAAGCCATTTTGAAGGGAAGCAATGTTATTTAAGGTGAAGTACCTGTGCCTGGACACTGCCCCTATACCAGCACTTGCACTGAGACTCAGAGCTCAGCATCTCCTGAGAGTGAGCCCCCAGCAGCTCAGTTATTCAGTATAACAGAGCCATTACAGTTAGGTGACATTACAGAAGGTGACAGTTCTCATGTCACTAACAGCAGTCTTCTAACTTCTGTCCATCCCTAGGAAGCCAAGAGCCCTAGTCCCAGCTCCTCCCCAGACCGGGGTTATGCTACTGCCTGTCTCCCAAGAGAGTTCTGTGAGTCAACGAGTTTCCTCTTGGAGTGGAGCTATTGTCAAGAATGTGAGATTTATAGGGCCAGAAAAAATAGCTACAGTATAGGAATTATGACGCTGTTTTCCTGGGTTATCTGTTTTTAACCACGTGTCGTGTAAGCTAAAATACACAAACAGCTGGAGCCAGCGTCCCACTGGAAACACAAATATGCACTCCTCACGAGAGCACTGTTCTGGGAACTCACAGGCCCACTCTAGCTGGGGGAGCACTCAGCAGGTTTCCCCAGACCACATGGGGAAGCAGCAAGACCTGGGCACCCAGTTCTTCGGAACAGGCTGCATCTGCAGGTAAGTGTATGTGTCACAACAACCCAGGAACCAGAAAGGGATCTAGGAAGGGAGAAATCCAAAAGTACATGCTTTCTGGCTCCTGCCAGCCATTCCTATTCTAATTCAAATCCTAAAGGAGGTGCTTTGGAGACATCCCAGCACATGACAGTATTAGACAAAGACACCTTGAGTTTAAAAAAAAAAAATATATGTGTATATAGAGATATATATACACACACAGAGTTGTGATTTAATCTCAGCCAGAACTCAGCCCCACTCAGACATTCACTCACTTCCCCCTGGAATGGGATGGAGAAGAGAATCAGAAGAGTATAAGCAAGAAAACCTGTGGGTTGAGATAAAGACAGTTTAACAGGTAAAGCAAAAGCCACACACGAGTAAAGCAAAATGAGGAATTCATTCACCAGTTCCCATGGGCAGGCAGGTGTTCAGCCCCAGGAAAGCAGGGCTCCATCATGCATAATGGTTACTTCGGAAGAGAAACACCATCACTCAGAATGTCCCCCCACTTCCTTCCTCTTCCCCAGCTTTATGTGCTGAGCATGACACCACCTGGTGTGGGATATCCCCTGAGTCAGTTGGTGTCAGCTGCCCTGGCTGTGTCCCCTCCCAACTCCTTGTACACCCCCAGCCTACATGTTAATGGAGTAGGGTGAGGAACAGAAAGTCTTGACCCTGTGCCCAGCAATAAGGAAAACACCTCGGTATTATCAACATTAACTTCAGCACAAATTCAAAACAGAGCCCCATACTAGCTACTATAGAAAAAAATAACTCTGTTCCAGTGCACACAGACATATATATACATAGAGACACACACAGCATATATGTAGATCAGATTTAAACACAGTTAAAAGGAAAAACTCTGAAGTCCACTTGAAAGATTCACAGGTTTACCTTAGTTACCTTGGCGTAAGGTTACCTGGCATAAATGTAGATCAGTCACATTTACAAAGCTGACACGCTTTACTGGAAGACTTTATCACGACCTCTGCAGAAAGTGGGGAGTAAAAAGCTTGAGTTACCCTTTCCCCGCCCACTGAAGGACCACCTACACTAAGCAGGGTCTGCTGCCCCAACTGCACCATCCAACTCTTCCTGCAAAAAGCAAGCTCTTTGCCAGTGACTGCTCTTGCTCTTACGCTTTTAATCGAGCCCCATGAACGCAGCAAGCGATCCAACAGAAGGTGTGAAAGCTGTATGTGAATCAGGCCTTGCTCGCTTTCCCAAAGGACTGTCAGTCTTCACACCAATCTCGTGCAGTTCTCAGTCCTCCACCCTAACATGATACCACACAGGACCACCAAGTGCCATCCTTCAGTTTCCCAGGCACAGCACATTTGACATGCCACATTTAGGCTTCCTCGATCCTCCGTGGGCTTCTCTAGGACACAGCCTGTGAAAGAGAAACCTCACAAGGTCAGCTCACATCCGACACAGGTAACTGTAGGAAATACTAGTACATTTAGGAAGTTCATTCACATTTCTGCATGGAACTCCAGATGTCCTCCTTTGACACAACAGAAAAATTGAATCAAAAAGCAAACCAAAACTCAGGATTTACATGAAACCGGAGTTTTCTTGTTACCTACCATCCACTGACTGCTCTTCAGGTTCTGCTTTTGGTGTGATCACTGCTGTGTGATTAACGCTTTCCCACTGGATTCCAATGCACAGAAAACTAAAGAAATTACTGCACACCTAAAAGTTAACAACAGCTCCACCGTGCTACTCTCTCTTCCTTCCCTAGGCTCCGGTCTGCAGAGGTTTGAATAATTTCTAGAATCAGGACATTAATTTTAGGCCACTTACAATTAAAATTACTGTTTGGCTAGCTTTCTTTATCACACATCTAGATAATGAAACAATTTTTCTTCAGGCTACAGTAAAAGTTGGTCAACAAGGTCACAGCAAAACTTCCACTTGCATCAAATGATGATGGGGGTATTTGCTGACAAATTTTACGAGATGGTTAAGAATTCACGTGACACTAGAACGTTAGGTGTCAGCTCAGCCTTGCAGAACAGGAAGATGGAATGAATCAATAGGGCACCACAGAAATAAGCACACATTAAATTGTTCAAAGAAGCTGTGCTTCCCACCCCATCCTTGAATACTACAGATTTGCTCATTGAGTATTACGGATTTGGAAATCCCTTAATCTTCCATTGTTATCTGCCAGAAAGCATGACACCAGAAGTCAGATAAGGAGAATGTATTAGTACCTGGGCTCCAAGAATTTTTGAGTGAAGGTGAAAGCTGGCGGCTGGTAAATAATTTCTCTTCTTTCACCTTTTTGCAACACACACTGGGTTTTGGGCTGTGGCCCTTGGGTGCAGAGGGAATTCCAGCTACCTGCAAGACACTGGTGAAGCCAAATCTGTTTTCAGAAGGCTGTTGCTCACTACATAGGAATCCATCAGCAATACAGTAGATGCAGATCTGTTAATCCAAAAAGGCTGAAAAATCCCTATACAACACACTCATAGTGACTTAAGTATCACTAGACGACTGCTTACTGAGTGGCTTTGTGACTTAATCCAGACTGTATATGCAAAAGCAGACAAGAGAACCACAGAGTAAGCTGAGCTGGAAGAGACCCCCAAGGATCACCAAGTCCAACTCCGGGCCCTGCACAGGACCATTCCCAAGAGTCACACCATGTGCCCGAGAGCATTGTCCAAATGCTTCTTGAATTCTGACAGGTTTGGTGCTGTGGCCACTGCCCTGGGGAGCTGTTCCAAGGCCCAATCACCCTCTGGGAGAAGAACCTTTTCCTGGTACCCAACCTAAACCTCCCCTGACACAAGGCCACTCAGAGTCCTGTCACTGGTCCCCACACTGAAGAGGTCAGTGTCTGCCCCTCCTCTTCCCCCCACAAAGAAGTCGCAGACTGCAATGAGATCTTCCCTCACCTCCCCTGACCAGCTGGCGACAAGTTGGGAACAGCAGCTGAAGACATTCAACTCAGCACTTACTGACTGGGTCAGTTATTATTGCACCAGTTTTGTAAATCTTGACCTTAAGTTAACAAGCTCACAAAGTTGTTTATTCCTGAGATACATCTCCTATTGGCAACTGCTTTGCTCATTATTTATCTACTTGGTCTCTCCATTTTCAAGGCTTCTAAGGTTTCCTTGACAGAAAACAATATGCATTCATTGCACAGCACACACATAATCATTAATAAAGGGTGCACTTTTGAACATTTTTTCCATGTTCAGCTTGCTTGAAAACACAACAGGAAGTATGTTTGAAGGCTGGTCTGAAATAACTCGAAAAACCAAAATCCCTCTTGAACAAGATAAACAATAGCAGAGAACAGTCATAAAGAATTTACGTTTGCCTTGAAGACTACAGAACACACTTCAGCACTAGGGTAACTCAAACCCAGGTATTTTGTCTACACTTCCCTTTAAATACTTCTGTCTAAAAGTAAATTCAATTAGAACATTTCAGGCAAATGCTGAAAGTTGTTCAGATGGGAAATAATGTCCAGTGATGTGTGGGACACCAGGAACTTTCATTCTAGTATCCAAACTGGTGTATACCCCCATGCAACAAAAATGTCTCCCTCCTTTACTGTATCTACTCTCTCCCTGGCAGAAATCAATACACATGTACCATACTGCACACTTCTAACAAACTCAGAGCTAAGTAAGATGCACCAGACTCATCTGTACCAGTACAGACAACACTATAAGCAAAGCTGGCACATAGGGTGTTATAATATCTGACTTAAGGCCTCAAAATCAGACCTGCACAAAATCTCTGACACAGCTGTCAGACAGCCAAGAAACCCAGGCAAACATAGAAAAACAGAGAAAGAGGACACAGCTCATAAAAGTCAGTTAACAGGTATCAACGGATGATGAGAGCTCTTGGCCAGGAAAACAAGGAGAACATGTTGAGTATGAATAATGTAGATAGACACAGCAAAATTAATGCACTCCCATCATAGCAACATACCATCCCAAACAAAAGTATTTCCCCTTCTAGCCATTACATTTTCCACTATAAAACTATCATTTTAGAGGGAAAATGGAAATTTTCATAAACACTGTTGCACCTTTCCCTTTCAGTAGAAACTTTATGGCCAATTATAACTTACACATTACAGAACAATCCCATAAATCCTTGAGATAAAATAAAATACCTTGATTTGTTTCACACAACTCCACTGGGAGGAAGGTACTGTAATGTGCAATTTCTGGAAGAAGGGAACACTCTTTTCTAACATCATCAGTACTGGATAGCACGAATTCACTCACTCATTACATCATTTGTTGAGGACTGACCCTTTGACCATTGCAGCCTTTCCAGCCTGTGTAGCACCCATCTGCTTCGAGTCACCATTTAAAACATCTGTAGTCAGTTATGATTTCTAGTGTAAACATATCTAGCTTTAATACATTACTCTTTCTGAAGATCGGCTCTGAGGTACATCTTGTCTTTCTTAAGTCAACAAATATTCCAGCTGAACAGGTGAAAGAGAGAACTAAACAGTGAAGTGCCAATGTAATGAGCTCTGCCAAATTATCCAGCATAACTTAAGAGAGAAACAAAGCAAACAACCGTTTTTATTTTCAGTAATATGCATACATAATTGCATACAAAATGAAAATGCAATCAAATGTGTACAAATTTCAAATTGTTCTTGTATAAAATTTTCAAATGAAGTAGTATTAAAACCTGAAGCCACACACAAAGAAGTTGCTAGCCACCGATTTCCTCTACTTCATTTCAACTTGTCTGCATCATTTGGAAAGAGAAAATGAGCTGTCAGCATAAATCACAACACTTTTCACTGTGACAATCATAATGCTATCAGTCAACTAAGGTACGAGGTAATTAAAATATCGAAGTCAAGAAAATACCATTCTTTGGAGTTTACTTAAAGAGATCACTACTCCTAAACACCTGAGTTTCAAGTGAAGCTGGGGAACACCACTGGCTAAGTTGGCTGAGTTTGCTTTTTCTACAGAAGCTGAAATTAACACTAAACATGGGTCTTAGTCTACAAGAAAAGCGTTCATATCAGTATAGCTGACAAACTGCAGTACGATACACACTGAACTCTGACAGTCATCCTGGCCAAAAACCTGTGGACAATGAACAAACCCCAGTGCTTCGTGTCCTTTTCTTAAACTCCTGTATGTTCTATATTAGTGCCATTAAGAAATTAGAATTTTTTGGTAAAAGGTTAAAAGCAGTAAGTAGTAACTTTTTGTTACAGCGCTGTGTTATGCTGACAATTCATACAGTAACATAAGCACATATACCACAGCTGCCCTTAAGATAACTCAATAAAATAAAGCAACTGAGGTATTTGGTGAACAACGACGTTGCCCCTGAATACTGTTCCAGGTCATACTGCATGACTGCAGCAGAATACCTTCAAAAGTAACACACAGGTTCCATAAAAAAATAATTATCTCAGTGTCAAAAGGTGCCACTGTAAAAAAAGTAAAACCTAACATGGCTGTTGTGACATAGTGAATTAAGACCTAAGTCTCACATACAAAGAACGTTAATTTTCAGCATCATCAGTTTAAATATTTAATTTTCAATTGCGAAGGCAAGTCCTAAAACTTGGGTCACATCAATGGTAAGTGAAAGGATGCTGTGTGAAACCTACCATCACAATTTTTTAAAATGTACACTACAAACTATACAAAATATATCATTTTACAGAATAGTTTCTAGACAACAGGTAGGAGAGACTATGTCTTGCCCCAGAAATCCTTCCTCTTCTGAGCTCGTTCCAGTATCTGAGAGGCTAGAGAGCTAGATGCTGCTGAGCGAGCAGAAATCTGAGACAACCTGTCATCTGTGGGGAAAGCAAGAAGAGAAAAAGTAAATAGGATGGTTAAATATATATAGTCAAACACAGCTGACATTTTTTGAATATTTTTATGCCCTCTTTCACAATGGATGCTAAAACAGTACCACAATACACTTCAATTCAATTATTTGGCAACTGACATGCTGGAGAAGAACCTCACAAGGAAGCCTCTAGTACGTTAGGTAAGTTTAAGAGAGTTACACGTCCATCTCTTGAAAAACTCCAGAATGAGATCCCTGTATTCACCTGGGAATTGCCCAATTCTCCAAGTCACCTTGACCTTTACTGTCCTGTGTCAGCAGACCTCAGGAATTTTTCCTCTGCCACCGAAATCTACATAGACTAGACTCCGGTAATGACATATTCTTGATAGACTCTGGTAATGACATATTCTTGAAAGCAACCCACTGCTTCAAGCAAAGCAGACAACCTTACAATAACTGGACTAGAATATAAGAACCCATGTCGCCAAAAAGAGTCCTTCTGTGCCAAATCCAGCTAGTGTGCCAAAAGCTGCCAAAAGGAACGTGTCTTTTGAAGAAAACAGAGGTCTTTACCACAAAGACAAGAAGAAGCAGGCTCTAGAAATATACTTTTGAAGGGTCTTCCTTTTGAATACAGGGTCCACTTTGCACACAGTGTAACTCCTCAAATTGACATTGCTTGTCTGATAAAGCACTTTATAATTCTTTAACAGCATTAAAATGTTGTTGCAGGTCTGTGAAGATGCTCCCTATGAAAAATGACTTTAATTACACCCATTCTCCTGCAATGGATTAGAAAGAACTGTATCACTACTTTCCAGACCCCTCACCAACAAAAAAAAAACCTCTTAAAATGCAGTGAGCCTAACAGCCTGCAACAGGCTCACACACTATGCATAACAACTATATTCCCATGTATGAGAAAACTGCTAACTGCACTTCTGCAAGTAAGATATGTCACTGGAATAACTCCCAGGTTTATATGTATATGAACAAATACACCATGTCACCATGTGTCACCTGTTTATGCAAGTTCATACATTACCACTCAGCTCATAGGGAAAAATAAAAACGGAACAGCAGCTACAGCATTTAATCTGTGTGCAGCAAGCTGGTGGGAAGCTGCAGAGTACTACAGGATTTTGCATGCTTTATGTTGTTGCACTGAAGCTTGGCTGAGCCATCTGCACCACCCACATATTTTTCAGCCAACTGCAATGAGTAAAACAGAGAATCAGTCTGAGCTCTGGTTAAAACCCCAGGAGCAAAGAAGCGCCAAGGGGCACAGAAACAAGCTTTTGGTTGTTCTGGGGTATAACTATAAATAAACTGCAATCAGATATAAACCTGCTCTGCTCATACTACGAGCTGAACCAAACACAGGTGATTCCAAGTAGCACAGCACCACACCAGGCTCAACCTCAGACACCACACTAAGAAAAAGTGTACAGCAGATATAGTGCCTTTGGCTAATGCTACTGAAAGAGTTTATTTGTGTCTGCCCACAAAAACGCCAAAAAGATGCAGCTGTGCAATGGCTGCTCTCCCAGACTAACTTTAAAATAAACATTAAAAAAAGGCCAAAACAGCAATCAGAATAGCAGGATGCCACAAGCACCACTAACACACTGAGCAGAGGACAGGTGGGAGAATTAAAGTCAGAGCAATCATTTTATGTTGCACATCTGGGGCTAAAATCTGACACACAAAACCTTTATCTTAAAGCTTGTGGTACCTCTTAAGTTGCAAACAAAGTTGCTCCAGCTGCAATATGGGCTGTATTGCAGTTTCTTTTAGCTGCTATCAACACAAAGGCTTAAAAATGAGTGAGCAGGAAACAATTTTAGGTATGGAACCAAGCATGCTATACTAACCATATCGAGAGCCACAATGATCTATTAATTTTCAGCCACATTTAATGATTTATTCATATTACCCTATACCTTCATATTCATACTTCAGGCAGCTAGGGTGAACACGTTCAAATTATTTTGATGAAAATACGCTGTAGTTATTCAGGCAAACACATAAACCAGTATTACTTACCGCATTCAGAAACCTCTCACGTTCATGCAAAAGTTAAAATTTATTTAGGTTACATACACAATATACAATAATACTTTGGGACAAGAAATACCTTCATCATAACGGTTTCTTTCCCGAAGGGGCAACTCGAAAGTTCTCACTTTTGGATTGCCAAGATTCCCTAAGACAAAAAGCCAAAAGGCACAGTTTGAATCATTTCAAAATAGACAAAGGATAGTATTTCATTTTAGAAAATTTAAAAATATTGTAACATTATTTCCAAAACAAGAGTCTTATAAATAGCACACATAACAAAAATTCTACCAGACTCCTTTACCCTAAATGCTCCACTGTATTCTTCTTGAGACACCACTCTTTGGTACATGCTACAGGTTACTTAATGAACTGCACTCAAGGTGCAGAACTAGAACCCAGCACCAATTCTAATCTTTCTGAGGAAATTCTCTGCATTTCACCTTCCCACTTAACCTGACAACTACTTGCTCCATTCTAGAATGGAAATACTACTTTTTAGCTAATCTCTATAATCAAAGGACCAAGAATTGTGGGACCTTAAGCTGCTATAGAAAGTCTTTCTGGAATGGACACTAAGGGGACAAGGAGTCTTTTCTTGATCAGATTTACATCCCCAGTACCCTTAAGCATTGTTAAAAACTTTTGAAATGCTTCAGTACAAATCCGTCCTCAGCCAAGAAAAGGTTTTTCTCAATATCCAATAAACCTTCCAGAAATAGCTTTTTTGTTTCCTTATCCTGCAGAAATAATTTTAAGGAGCTTATCTCTCAGAAATCCACAACTCTTGCAAAATAATAGTACACCATAAAGGTCCCAGTTACACACCGCAGTCAGCAATTGCAGCTGGAAAAGTGTCACAGCATCCAGTTGCTGCTTAAATATTAACATTTAGAGTTGTTCATGCCAAACCAAATTATTCTCACGAGTAGTACTTATTGAAATTAATAAGGTAAAATCAGAGAACAAACTACTGCAATAGAGTGATATTAGAGGAATCTGAATTGAAGGTGGATGTTGTGCACATTTCTTCAGCAAGACTAACCAACCATATAGTAGAAAAGCTTTTGTTTACAAACAGCACATTCTTTGTAGAAACTGTAAGGCAGCAAGCTCAGCATCTCTTGGCCTGAGCACTGCGCCGTCATCTCCATCCTACATCACTCTAACACACACTTTAAATAAACAAAACCCACCATTATGCTGGAATTCTGGATCCTTAAGAGTCCCTTGAATACGATGAGAGGGACTCCAGTAAGGCACAGAGCAGCTTTTTGCTGACTTCAGCACAGAAGTGGCAGAGGACTGCTCTTGATGGGCTGAAGCAAGAGGAACTTGCTCATCAGCAACCCTGTAAGGAGGCCACTGATCCTGCCTAAGCGGCAGAGGATCCACGGTTCCCAGCCCAGCAGGTGGAGAGTTAAAGCGTGAAGTGGCTTCCATTTTCACATCAGGCTACAACACAATAGAAAGGAAAAAAAAGGAAGGATCAAAAAAAGCATAAAACCACAACATCTCATATACAGCCTTCCAGTACAGATCCTCACATATGCAGCAAATGTTGACTTTACATTGTTATACTTATCATGAAAGTACTAAAAGAAAAAGTATTCCAAGCTTGTGAGACAGTGTAAAGAAAATCTGTTCCTAATAACAAGTGTTTTACATGGACTGAAAGTAATCTAATTAGGTCAAACCAAGAACTTATTTTCTAAAACTGTGATTTTTTTAGATTTTACAACAACATAACCAACTTCTCATGCAATTGTGTCTGCTTCTATTACAGAGCTTACTACAGAGGATGTATGCAGTTAAATGGTAGCTCTCTTTGTAGAACACAGACCAAACACAACTTGACAAAAAACCATCAAAATGTTGAGGATAAAAACTCCTAAATATTTCTATTTTTCTTTTAGTAACTATGCAAGCTGCAAAGTAAAAGCAGCACAAAAGTAAAGGAAAGGTAGAGTGAAACTATTATGGCACATTAACCTATCTTTTACATAAGCACCCAACCTCTCCTTCTTGAATTTCTTCCAACTTAAGCAATGTGCAGTTGTGCCATTGTGATGTCAATGGCTACAATAACATTAAGGGGAAATCCTACTGGCAATCTTTGTATTTTTTTGTAAACAGATCCCATGCATTTAGCAAAAAAAAAAAAAGTGAAGTACATTTAATCTCACTCCAGTAGTCTCAACTCCTTTGCTTGACACCCCAAAAAAACTATTTATTCAGATGTGCCCTTTTTAGTCACAGACACTGACAATTTTAAGACAGCAAATAATACCTCAAGGAAAAGGTTTCTTAAATAAATTATTCATTATTACTTAAAAAGCACATTCTTAAAATTCATAATGTTAAGTCTAGTTTTCTGGCTCACCTGGAAGGACCTTTTTTTTGAAGAGTTTGTTGCTAAGTTTGGCTTTCTCTGAGGTGAAGATGAAGACTTGAATTTAGGAGCAGACACCAGAACAGTACCTCCTGTTGTATTGGAGAAGATGAAAAATGCCTTATTATATTAAATAACCTAACAAATTAATTCAACTATGTATTTTTTTCTTTAGTTCTTGAAAGACTGCTTTGCATTTAGAAGTCGTTTTACCAACAGCTGGGGTAGTGCGATCATGATGAGTCCTCGGAGTTCCTCCAAGAGCTCTCAGCTTCGGAGTAGGACGCCTGCTGCCTCTCCTTGAGGATACAGAAGACTCTGGCACAGCTGCAGATGTGTTCAATACTAAGGCATTCTCCCTGAAAAAAAAATGAGTAATGATTAAAGGATTAGCTAAGGAAGGACTCAGGAGTCTTGCACTCAAGCCTTCTGTTTCTAATCCATTCCTACAATGAAGCCTAAGGCAAGACAGTTAAGGCTCTAACACCCCAACAGCCTGTGGCTAAAACATCTGCTTGCAAAGGGGAGTCCTGGATTCCAGCCCTTAAGCCTCAGTTTGCTGGCTCAAGAAAGTCAGCTTCCAAGAGGGGNAGCTATAAATCCAGACTAAATCCAACAAACCCTGAATGTATTCCTGCACAATACAGAGGCTCAACAAGAGGGCTGGAAAACTTCAAATCCAGAAAAACTTTGAATATGGTTGCTGCCTTAGAGGTGGGTGTGTAGGTTTGACATTCTTCAGTCAGTGTGGTGGAACTGAGGCCAAATATACCACATTTATGTAAACACTATAGCCCCCAGGTCATTAAATATACATCATAGTATGACAGACACATATATACTATATATTATATATGTACACATAATATACATCAGCACTATCACTTCAGTCTTCTGCCTCCAGGTGCATTTCAAAAGGAGGTGGCAGCACACCCACAGTGTGGATCCTGATCCTATCAGTGCATGATAGACACATCTAGGCAAAGAATTCCCCATTTCTAGCTCTCAAGAAGATGTAACATGCAAGCATTAAGCTGCTCTGCATGGCCGAGTCCAGTGCACATCCCAGAACACACAGAATCCCACTACAAGATAACAGAAAATTGACAATGTCAGAGACATCTATGAACTAGATAATCTCTAGAATTAAATAGAAACTTAGGAAGACTTCCAGATGATGGCTTTGAAAGCATGCATTTAACACCTGTTGGAATCTAACATTGCAATTTTTCTTTGCCTGAGTTTGCATACACGATATTATCCCCAATGGAGACAATTACAGTTTCTTACCTTTGATTAGTGCTGTAACACCAAAGACAAAATGCAATGAGAAATATAAAATGTGTAGTTGACATGGTTACAAGGGTCAAAACTATTCAGAATTAAATGCCTATCAAACTAAAATACTGTTCTACAAAAAAAAGTATGAAAAACTTGCACAGTAAAAAGCCAGAGACTTCTGAAACTAGATACAATTTGGATCTCTCAAATGTCAAATACAGTACTATGCACACAGTGAGCTGATCTCTCATTATTTGTAAATACCCCTCCACATTTTTCCTACCCGTACTAAGTAACACAATCACCAGTGATTACTGGGTATTAGGGTTTTTTTTCTCCTAAGTCCTTTATGGTTGTCCATGAATTTTTTTAAGAAAAACAGATGCCTAAGTACAATATTAGCATGTATCCTGTCCCATCAATCCTATGCTGTCAACTTGAAGCAAACTGTGAGTTTTAATTTTCACTAAACTTGGCTGCTGTGTAATGAACAGTCTGTTCTAAGAGGCCCATACTGCAAATTTCATCGTTTTGGAGAAAAACACTAGAATCATTCATAAGTCCAAAAACTTCTGTCTTGCAAGTCAGAAATGCATTTATTTTTAATGTATTTTTAATGACAGATCCACTTCTGTCAACCAGCTCCATGTCTTAAATCTTCTCACTCCTTATCATACTGTTGGAAACAAAAGTAGTCAAACCAATTTACACTATTTTAAATAAATCTGATTTAAAAACAAAAACTATTTAACCTATGAATTTCTGACCTGTCACAGAAAATACACACACACACATACATATATATATCAAAAAAAGTTCGGTTTTACCCTTCAGTTTTCTTATCTTCTTTAGCATCCTTACTGTTTTCTTCTAACTGCTGGGCCATGACTGCAGCCTGTTCATCTGGCTTTTCTTCCTCTTTCTCTTCTGTCGATTGTTTATTTTCCCTTTCTTCAGTACCTTCTTGTTCATCCCAAACTAAACGTCTTTTGACTGGAACAGTTAAAGCATCTGACATGTCTTTTTTTGTGCTGTCCTGACGTGGGTGTTGTCTGGAGTCAGGTTGCTGTAGCACTTCAGGGCTTGGTGCAGCTTCTTTTTCAGAAACACTAGGTAAGAAAGAACACAGCGTTTTCTACCACTGATTTGCACAATATATATGTCTATACAGAACACATTCATCCAGTGCAGTTCTTTGCAAGAAGCACAGCTCAGACATTAAAAAGTGGTACAGTTGAGATGATGAATGGTTAAATTGCCACTGAAGTTTTAACTGATGTTTAAGCACATCCCATTTTCAAACTAGATTTTATGAAAACTCTTTCTGTATTACCATTTCCAAAAATGCAATGTAAATTAGGGCTCTATTTTCAATTTAAACAAGTTAGATTATGAGAAGCGCTCAAAAAAACCTGCTTCTATACAAGGGACTGTCTGATGGCTTAATTTTGAAAGTCAAGCAGTCTAGAAAACTCCTCTTCAGGCACAACTTTTAAAAGTCTTAAACGATCAACTACTGACAGAAATCAGTGCAAATTAGCCCAGTGCATAGAAGTGAGATCAGCAAGAGGATCTGTATTTCACAGAAGAAAACAAACCAGTAAAGCAAAAAATTTACACCTTACTTAGTATCACATATTATGGTGTAATAAATAGTATTTTACACGTCATCACCAAACCCTTATTAGAGCTACTCATGCAAAAAAGGGCAGATCTGTCACACACACATAAGAAAGTACTGCACATACAGCAGTCTACAGAGGACTACACAGGCACCCAGGGAACTGTTTTTAAATACCAGATCACCTTTTACTAACACATTAATTCTGAATTTTCCTAGCAAGGGATTTAGTATCAGCCAGTTCTGACAGCCTTCAAAGAGAGGAGAAAACGGATGTAACACCATTCCAGTTCCTAAGTCTTCACCTCTGAACTAAGCAGACTCAACCACAAAATTAGTTAATCCTGACAAGAACATCAATAACATCTGAGTAGGCAAAACATATTTCATATCATTGCAGCAGAAAGGACATTGCTTCAGCATGACGCAGTGCGAAATTCTTCCAGGCTTGATGAGATTAAGGTTGCCACACTAAATACGCATTTGTGGAGAGTTATAAAGAAGTAAGTTTCTCTTGTTTAGAAGAGCGGACTGTGCCTTGTTTTCTGCTTGAGCGTATATCAACTGACATACCTGTGAAAAGGTAAACTCCCTCATCTGTTCCAGAGAATTTACATATCACAGAATAGTAGAACAGCCCAGTAGAACAGTCCAGGTTGGAAGGGTCCTCAAAAGACCAAACAGTTCAACACTCCACAAAGAAAGGGAGCCTAGTGATTATTGAGCACCCTGTCCAATTGTATCTGGAATGCAGTCAAACATTCAAGATCACGCAGCTAGGCTAAGCCTATATTCAGCATTTTGCTCTGTTTCAAAGCTGCAAAGTAACAGGCAGGAATGATGACCTTACCCCGCAAGATCTAGTGCTCTGATGTTGTTGCTGATTCCTTCTTCTGAACTGGAAGTTGAGGACACATCCCAAAGACTGTTATTGTCAGACAGGATCTGATTGAAATGGGATCGGGAGAAGTGTGTTCCCTCTACTCGTTGCCTGTAAGCCTTTGCTCTTTCTCGAAGCTCTCTCACCTACACATCAAGGTTTCGTAAGTCGCACGTCTGTTTAAATTTCACTGTCAGGCTACTATAAATATTTGCATTAGCTACTGGCAGCTAGAAGAGAAAGGCAAGTTTACTCATAATACAGGGCCAGCCACAGCACAAATATTGCATGCCACAGTAAATGTAAGAAGAGGAAAGCAAAAATTATACATTCAGGAAGCATATACTCAGTAAGTATGTTTGAGCCATGAAGCCAAAGCGAAACTGTCAATTATTCATTCCATGAGCACAAAAATTTATGCAGCAACTATGAATAAGTTTAGTGCTGGATTCCAGTTTTTCCATCAGCGCTCAGACACAGTGCTCCAAACACTGAAAGAGGAACTTGGATGCAACCAACCTCCATATACCACATGGAATTTAGGGTGTTTTGAGATGCCTAAAGAGAAGAATACAGAGTTATTTTTAAATTTCTTATTTTTCCTCTCAACAGTCAAGGGTGATATTAATATCACCCTCGTAACTTTACTTCAGTCTAAGTAAGAAATTAAATACTAAAAACCTGTCAACATAGCTCTATGCTGCCTCCCTGAGAGTCAATAAAAAGCTCTCAAGCAAGCACACTCAGCTCTGGCATTTCACCAGTTTTTTGCCAAGATTGAGGAAATTAATTTAGATTCTTAAGTATCAACACTCAAAAATACATTCCCCACTAATTTATGATTCAAATCAACAGATCTATGTGCACATGTAATACTGAGTTTGTATGCCGCAAACACTGCAACTGTCTCTACATGAATATTAGTGAAAAGTTAAGATTAATACAAGAGCTCTGGGTGCAATTGTATGCAAGACATAATATCAAAATTACTCCTTCTACGCTATCAGTAGCTGTAAGAATGAGATACAAAACTGTTTAAGTGTCCAGTATCCAAAAGAATAAAAGTTATAATGCCTCTCTTCAAGGGGGGTTACACCATCATTTTTACAGTTAAGACCATTTAAACACTTGCTGCCTTTTGTCCTTCACCCAAACACAATTAAAATTCAGGGAGAAAAAGCAAAACTAAGAAGTTTATGTTTAAATTATTAAAAATAACTTTGTGATATCATGTGAATTCTGACTTACTAAAAAACGGTCCACAGGAAATAAGTATTTTAACAAAGAGCAGGAAAGTAATACTGACATTTCCTCTACCACATTGTCATAGCTTTTCTTTTTTACTCTTCCTTCATGATAGATTTCACATCATTCCTCCTGCAAGGAACAGTTAGTGGGCTAAATTCAGCTAACCCCACTAAAAGTAACTGGATGCAGCACATGGATATCCAGCTAACATCCCACAATTTGACCCACTAAACTTCCAAAGAATAGCCCATTAAAAATATATGCTTGTTGTTTTCAAAGGAGAATTTAAAGTTTGATGTGCAAGTGATTTACTGAATTACTTACTTTAACTAGAAGAATAAAAAATTAATTATGATAGCCAGAACAGAAGGAATGTAAATCCAGAGCAACAGGATACTGCAGGGGGAGGAAGAACACTAAGTCTCCAGTGAATTGTGAAGAAGTACAAAGGATAACCATCTCCTTCAGCGACTCAGCAGGCAGCATTAACTCAGCAGGACACAGGCCCTAGAGAGTCCTACTGCGATTATGAATTGCCCACATTAATTTTTCAAAAGCGTAACTGGAAGAGATTTTTTTTCATTCGACTGCTGAAAAGCACCCTTAATATTATATTGCAGAGAAGCAGCCTACAAGTAATCACTATGGCTAAGGTCACACCAGGATTTCATTATGGCATTTGCCTATTTGGACTCAGAACTTCAGGAAGTCTGCTTTGGACACAGACACCCACGTGCAGTCCCAACTAAGGCAGAAATGAGGCTAGATCAGTTGGAGTTTATCATCTAATCATCTAATCATTTATGCTAAGCAAGAAATGTTCTGTAGGCACCTTTCATTGGAGTGAGTCTCAACAACCCACCAGATGCAGAGGTTAGAAACAGTTTTGAGGAACGTTTCTCTTCATTAGCATGAGAAAAGATATGGAATCATGTGGAAACAGAAAAGGACTGTTGAGCAGCCTATACTGTGAATGGCCAAAGTACTTGTTACTTTACAACAAAATCAATGCACTTGGCACTCTTTTTCAAGTGATGCATACTTTCATTAATATGCTGTTAACATTTCTCAAATGTCTGGACTCTTTTTAATGTCACTATGAATGAAATATGTTATTCCATCCTACTATGTTACAGAATCATAGAGTATCTCAAGCTGGAAGGGCCCCACACGGATTATAAGAGTCCAACTCTTGGTCCCGCACAGGACACCCCAAGAGTCACCATGTGCCTGAGAGCACCATCCAAAAAGCTCCTCGAACTCAGACAGTCTTGGTGCTGTGGCCAGCTCCCTGGGGAGCCTGGTTCCAGTGCCCAGCCACCCTCTGGGTGAAGAACCTTTTCTGATATCCAGCCTAAACCTCCCTTGACTCAGCTTCATGACATTTCCTTGAGTCCTGTCACTGGGCACCACAGAGAAGATATCAGTGTCTGCCTCTCTGTTTCCCCTTGTGAGGAAGCTGTAGATGTAAGGTCTCCCCTCAGTCTCCTTGTCTCCAGGCTGAACAGACCAAGCAACCTCAGCTGCTCCTCACATGGCTTCCCCTCAAGGCCCTTCACCATCTTTGTTGCCCTCCTTTGGACACTGCAATAGCTTTATACCTTTTTTATATTGTGACACCCAAAACTGTCCCCAGCACTCAAGGTGAGGCTGCCCCAGTGCAGAGCAGAGCAGGACAATCCCCTCCCTTGCCCAGCTGGCCAAGCTGTGCCTGATGCATCTCAGGCCATGGGTGGCCCTCCTGGCTTCCAGGGCACTGCTGACTCATATTTACCTTTCCCTCGACCAGGGCCCCGTGGTCCCAAGGCACTGCTCTCCAGCATCTCATTTCCCAGTCCGTATGCACATGAATTCCTTGTCTCACTTTGCTTGCACGCATGGCTTTGGCTTTACCTATTAAACTGTCCCTAACTCAGGAGTTTTGTCAATTTTACCCTTTAGGTTTTCTCCCCCACCCCACTGTGGGGGAGTGAACAACTGGTTATGTGGGGCATAGTTCTCTCCTGGGGTTAAAACACAACATATGCTCACACACATGTGATTTGAAGTCTAACAAAGACAGGAGAAATTCAGGTAATTGCAATTTTAAGTCTCTTCCATATGAACTCATACTAGGATCTAATGTAGGTATGCACATATGAAAACGTGTATGTAATCAAAGCACACTCATCAAGTATGTTATTATAGTCTTAAAATAAATTTGGCTCTTCCAGCTACCAGAACAAATCCTTAACTTAGAAGGCCTCAAAAAACATAACAATTCTTTTTTTTTTTAATTCTTCATGCCTACTGCCAAGTAACATCTTTCTAGTTTCCTGCAAATTCCTTTTCAGCAAGAAAATCTCTGTGGAAAAGTCTGATGTACTCAAAACACACCTTGACAGTGCAGGAAATCCCTGGTTTTTCATACACTCTAATTAAGTGCCACATGTAAAGTTGAACATCCATCCTCCACTTGCAGTCTCCTCATTACTTCCCTCGACTGTACTGCAGTGACTCCTCTCAGCTGACTGTGCCACAAACACACTGTATCCCAAGGCAATGTATAATCAGTTGCCCACCTTTTAGTTGCCTACCAGAAAATTGCTCTCGAAGCTGAGCACTGCTCCTTATTGGTTTGAATGTTTCATGATGCAACATCAACAAATTAATTATATGCCAGAAAAATGACATAATGTTCTACAGAAACATTCAGTATACCACTTAGGCTGCATGCAATAGTTCACAACATTCTGCAACCTGAGTTACAGTAAATCTAGTGCATATATCAATGCATATTAAAATATTGCTTCTTTTCAGTCCTCTAACATCCTCTTGGGGCTGTTTACACAGAATGGATTATCTCATGCATGCATACACAAAATCTGATAATGAATCATCTCATACTTTAACATACTTTAAATATTGAGACCTATTTCTCATTGCTTACTTTGTATATATTCTATAAATATTTCTTTTTGCTAAAAGGAAAATTACTTGCTAGATAAAATCTAGCAAGAAAACACAGAACTGAAAGCCACCAGACTACTCCTGCAATTCTCAGAGAACCTTATTTTCAAATTCTCAAAGCCCAGCACCCTAGAACCATTTGCTCGAGTTCTACCTTCTGCATCACCGTGGACCCAACTGATGAGGAAACTCACACGTCCCAGTATTTGGCACACAGGTAGCAGCACAGTGTCTCACAAAGACTCCTTCTATCAGGTGGGAGAAGACTAAGTCAAGTCAGTGAAATCAGAGAGTTGCAGAGCAAGCTCTAGCAGTTTCTTAGCACACTATTAATGGTTTTGATTTCCTTGACTAACTTAGGAAATCACAATAATGCTATGAAATGTTGTGGTCTTGAAGCTACTCAGCCTTTTCACAGTTCTGCCAAATGACTTCCTATACAGTATAATACTGATTGCAGTTTCTGAATAAACTACAAGAAAATACAGAGATTCACTGAAACTTGCAAGAAAAATCCTCAATTTTATGTTGTGTATGACTGAATTCAGCTGACTGCTTTGAATGGATTCAGCATGGTAAGGTAATGAACTGAGCCTATCGAGCCAACCTAGGCTGATACATATGTTGTCCTTTCCCTTTTTATTCCCTTGGAACCTCCTATCATTCAACTCTGTATTTTGAACACTTCTGCTTGTTAAAACTGGGCTGAACATCAAGAATAAGATTACCTGTCACAAGAGACTCTGTTCTGAATGATCCTGATTGCACAGGAAACAAAACTGCTCCCTCACTTTGGATGTCACATTAATATATTTTTTTCAGACTCACCATCTTTTTTTTTTCCCTATGTATTATACTGACTTGTCAGAATCTGTCTTTGTATACTCACCTTTGGGAGCTTGAGTTATTAGCATTACAATCTCAAAACTGTATCTTATAAATACCACAGCTCAAAGTTTTTCCATCTAAAAACCAAAATACAAAGCATACTCAGGCTTCAGATTTTCTAAGAATACTCACCTGGTTGTGAGCTTTACTCTTTATACGAGACCAGACTCCGTCTTTGTAGTAATACTGGGCTGGAGACAAAAATTTTGACCTATATTCAGTGATCATCTTCCTAGGAAATCAAGAATGAGGAGAGAAAAAAAGAGTGACATTTGATACCCAGACTACTCTTTAGGAGCCCTTTTAAAGTTACATCAACAAGCATAAATACACTTGCACCTAAATGCCAATGAGATGCAAAAAACACATGCACAAACAGTAACTCAAACCAACACAACTAGGAAAGCTGTGAAAAATACTCATTCACAGCTGGTGGTCCTTCAAGCAGTTTCTCCTGTCGTTTTTTCCTTGCAACACTTCCACCAGAAGCTTTTGCCCTGACAAGCCAATCAGCAGAGTATAATACACACATCAGCCTCAATTACTTCAATGCAAAGTATGGGACCTTGATTTAAGTCACTGATGAAGGTACTTTTAAGTGAAAATGCCTGGTTTGGCATTAATGTGTCTGAGACATTTCCTTCTATGAACTCCGCTTTAAAGGCGCTCTGCATATGGGGTGGGGTGAGCTGCTGGGGCTAGAAACATCTGACTGCCAGAACACTGGTCAGTGTAATTCATCTGACTATGTCCTACTGGCTTTGATCTTCAAAAGGCCTCAGTATTTGAAAAGATGGGTTCATTTTTCCCTTCTGCCACACACATACAAACACAGAAAAATTAACATCATCTAACCTATAGCAGGCAATAAGTAGTACTTCGAGTCCTTAAGCACTAAACTGTGGATGTATCAGCTTACATCTATAGACATTTTTGGGTTTAACCATTCTTCAGAACATTACCAACTTAATTCTAATATATTCAGCACTGGGTGAAAAAGCCCTGTTTTTGAATCCTTTTTCAGAAATAGGTCATAAAAGCCTGAGGTCAGAGAATAAAATAAACCTCGTAAAAAGAAAAATACCAAGGTTCAAAAACCCTTTACACTTGAAATTTCTTTCAATACATGCCTTTCTTTAAAACTGACAGAATTTCTTCACTTTTGGTTGCAAAACTAATGGATTAGCACAAAAAACACAACACTGCTGTGCCTCTACCCCAGTCACTCTGCTGCAAAAGCAGGCCATGCAACACAGCCTGCATACAAGTAACAATCCTGTCTGCATATTGAGAACTTGAACATTTTGATAGCTATTTGCTCAGTGATTTTTTTAAGACAATTTTGTCTTGTGCTACTACACTGAAGGCATAAGAGGCAGAAATTCACCCTTAGATGAAAACAGCGGCAGAGAATTATCAAAAATTTTGCACATTACTCACTGCAAAACTGATTACAGTCTACTGTAAAGAGTATGAAAACCAAATAGTTAAAGGTTTTACCTATACTATATCCACTCATTTTTCCATATAGCAATTTTATTTCATCGAATTTTGGGTGATCATTTTGTAATCAACTCTTAACATCCAACAGCATTCAGACCCAGGTAAGTCTCCTATCCCATCTTCAATCTAATGCCTTAACACTGCCACAAAGAATGAAAGCAATTACTGGGGTATACGTTAAGCACAAACACAGAAGAGATGGATTAATCTGAACATTTTGAAGCCTACTTCTTGGCTTTTATTTCTCTTGACATATCTCACGTCTATGAAATGGAATACGACTTCAATTCCTGCAATGTAGGCATGTGGCAGAAAAAAAAAGATACTCCAACAGCACTCAATAACATACAATTTCACTTCATTTCCATGCTTGTCAGATTACTCTAAATGGGACAGATATATTTACTTCCCTTTACCTCATGTGTTTGCTTTTGTTCCTCAGGCACACAAGGTCTTACAGACCAGAATAAGCAGACATCAAGTACAATCACTACAGTTTTAAGGTGTGGAGGGGGCACAGTAGATAGAGCAGTTTGAAAGGTGACTCTGACTTCCTGAAAGTTTAGCAGCAGCACTGCACTGATTTTATTTCATTCATGTTAAATTTACTAACACTACTATTATTGCATCACACAGTTCAACTGAACAGAGTGGTTACAAAGCTTCCACTGCCACTGCCCAGAGAAGAGGATGGAAATTAACACCAGGTTCAGATGTAGCCACAAGAAGCTCAATCTCAGCACTGCAAGGGGCATTTGCCCCTGCAACTGCAGCACGGTGTGGTTCAAGGTCCATAGTCCATCATTCTAAATACTAGGCTGCTGCACACCTATTCACTAGTCTAGGTTTTCCTATTTTATACATACCCACGACTTGTATGTAAAGTGAGGGGCTTTGGACTGATATGTTGCTTATTATTTTGTTTAGGATGTTTCTGTTCTGATTTCCCTTGTTTTGCTGCATCTTCTGCTGGTTTTTGAAATGGTTCTTCCCTCTTACTCTAAGGCAAAGATAATTTTAAAAATACCACGTTAGCTAATAATTTGAAAACCCTCATATTTCTTTTGACATCAAGCTCTTTCAAATAATTAATTTTTAGTGTTAGCTGTTTTGAATATTTAATACAAACAAGAATACCACATTCTTTTGTTAACACAAAAATAAACTAGCAAAATGACAAAGTTAAGATTGAGTGCAACATTCTGTTGGCTAGATGATCCATTTTGTCCACTTTACAAAATTAATTTAACATGAAACACAGAAATAAAATAATACGATACCTGCACCTTCTAACCTGAGTCGAAAAGGCAAATTTTTAATTTTTTTATTCCATTTTATAAATGTTTAGGTTTATTTGTTTGCATTTTACACCAAAGATTTTGTTTTTCCTGATTATTTTATTCTTTTGGAAATCCACTGCATGACTTCTGATTCTGCTAGAGATCTTCACTGATACTGTTCAAATTCAATTAAAAAAAAAAAAACTCACCAAAATCCCCCCTGAAATTTTTTCAAGATATTCATCAGAGAAGAGGTATTGGTATAAACGACCAGATTTTTAGACACTTTCACAAAAATTCCCTTCTCATGACTTCTCTTACTTCATTTATTAGCTGTTCTCAAAAAACAACCTGAAATTCCAATATTTAAACCAGATAAATGCTTCCTGAAAGCCTCAGGCTTTTCAAGCTTTCTTCGTATCTATTTAAAGAGGCAAAAGGGGGCAAAAAATTTCTCATCCCCAGATGGGATTTAAAGAACTGGACAGGTCTGAGTTTTAAATGATAAAACCTCCAAGCCAACACTTCCCTCAGAAGTACCAATGGCTTCAACTAAGCCAAGGCATTGCACATTAAGTACACCTTTTGCTCAGCAGTGGTCCTCATGAACAGCTTGCCTGACAATGGCCCTTTCTGTTCTATGAGCAACAGAGATGGGTAGTGAGGAGACTTAGATTACTGGGGGCATCACACAGCTGGTACAACCCAGGCCAGAAGATTCCTAAAAAACCAGAATGAGAGTTTTACGGAACAGGTCCTAAGGGAGCTGACTCAGAAAGGCAAAAAAGGAAGATGCATGCCCAGTGGAAGCAAAGTCAGGTGACATGGAAAGAATACAGAGATACTGTTTGCCACTGTAGGGAGAAAACTCACTATCGCTGATTCATGACATTCAAAAAGTTCCAGACCTCCCACCTAGCCCTGCTGCACACCAAGACACAACACTGGTACCAGAGTACAAATCAGAAATTTAGACTGCAGAAACTATCCTGATGACTAAAAACAAAGTGCTTAATAGGAACAAAAAAAGAAATAAAACCACTTCAAAACTCAGAAATTTAAAACTTTAAACTGAAAAAAATGCACTACAGAGACTACAGAACCCCCAAAGAGCAGAGCTGTACAGTGTTCAGTCTTTTACAGCAAAACCACTACTGAGTACAGTGTCATTAGGAACACTAAATAATTTCAACCTAAACCCACCCCCTTACAGAACAGATCAAAACTGCAGAAGTACTAGTGAAGCTTTTCTTTTAGGGAAGTATTTACTTGTTCACACACCAGCAATTCTTTCTCTTCCAAACCACCTCTTTCTTGTGGACTCTTAAGAAGAGGAGACCCTTCGGAATTTCTCTCATAAGCAGTTTCAGAAGTAATTGCAGGAGATTTAACTGGAGGTATGGATTTCTTTGTGTTGCAAATAAGCTGTGTGGGAGGGAGAAAACAAAGAAAAAAAAGTGTGATTTGTTTACCTTTAAGGCTAAATTTTCAAAATCTGTTAATTTATTCACACAAATACACTCACATATGAACAGAGTGACAGTCATCTGTAGAAATACAGCATGTGTAGAATAATGAACTTCTAGGAGAAATTCAAGAGAAATTTAAATACATTTAAAAGTGAACAAGTCAGACACAGTTAAATCTGTGATCAAACACTGATCTTACTGAAGTTTACTATCAGAGGTTTTGTTTATTTGTTTATTTTTTGTTCACCTTCAGAGCTGTATGGAGGATCATGGGTTTTTTAAAGGCATGCCATAAAACTTTCATATGAGTCCCCAGTTCTTGTCCTGTCCATAAGTAACAGAAAATTGCTCTGAGTTTTAGAGCTGGATGTTTTAGAGCTTGGGCAAATTAAAATCCACTCATTTTCAACTAACTTAGTATTATGAACCAAGGTAGAGAATTTGCCTAATATGGGGTCATGTATTATCTCCTCATGGGGTTCCAAATTTCAAGACTGTGCCATAAGTGAAAAGCATGCATTTTCCCTAGTTTTGCTATGAGAATTCAGGTCTGACTTATAACCTAACTTGGGTAACTTTTGTATTTTCACAGAAGCTCTTCAAGGGAAAGGGACTATAATATTAAGATATATTCTCAGTCATATCAATGGTGAAGAATATCAATTTGTTCATATGTGTAATTTTTATCATTAAATTTTCCCTAGGTTCTACTTATCCATGAATACATAGTGACTACAGACTTATTCTCACTGCTTCTCATTCTGTATAAGCTGTGAAAAACAGTTTTTCCTCTGAAAAAAGCACAGTGTTCTCAAGCATTAATAATAAAACTATCAAACTGATTGCACACAGAATCAAACAGAATTCTCTTTGACTTTTTTCCATAAGGTGACTTTCTTGGACCTGCCTCTTCCTCAAAAGGTCCTTTCGCTTCTCTATACTACTGTCACGTATTTCAGTGAGCTTTCATTGGATAAGCGGCTGCTGGGAAACATCCTGCAGTAAATCCACCTGCTTGTACTCCAGCAGAAAAGACAGGATAGTGATTATCTGAGTTATCAACATTTATTGCCTCTGAAAGCTGTTACTGAACAAATCTGCCACCTGAGGATAAAAATAGCACACTACCTCTAATGCAGAAGTGCCTATTTTACACGGTAGAATGACCAAAAGACTGATCCTAGGTCCTGATCCCAGTAACAGTTAATTGAAAACACAAAGCAGTCTCACACTCAGTTACTCTTTGAGGTCTTGCTAGAAACAGCAACATTTTCAACCCTACAAAGCCCAAAAGCTCGTGAGATGTAGTAAAATGTCACAAGAGTATCTTAAAATCGGGACTCCACTTCAAATATAAGCTGTTGTCATGAAAGAATAAAACATTAGAGAGACACACTTTATGGATTAGAAGTGTACGTGCACAGAAATGGAGACTGAGAATAAGAAACTGGGGCAACACAGATAAATTAATGCAAACCAAAGAACATGGTCCTGTTAGAAAGAATGAAATACAAGACCTAAGGAGAACAAATAATTAGGCCTGACCACAATAAAGAATCACATGGAAACAAATCCAAACATCCTACACTTTTGTATAGGGAGAGAGGAAAAAAAATCATGCACCAACACTAAAGTTTGTCATTCCCCCATCAAAAGGGCAAAAAAGGAAATATTTTTGATAGGAAAACTTTGCTGATACATAAAAGAAAGTATTCATTTGCTTTTTGGATTCTATAAAGCTACCTGTTCAGCTGCAAGTATTGGTGACTTTTCATGAGGACTCTTCCAGACAAACTGGCTTTGATATTCAGAATTTCTGGGCAAAGTTTTTAATGGTGGAATATTTATGTCTGCTTTCCTCTGAAGGGCTCTGTGAAACTGACAATGTAAAAAAAAAAAGAAAAAATATAACAATGATTGTTCCCTTTCCTACAGTGTTTTGCTAGTCAGACATCTTTCAACGCGTATTTTCAATACAATGGTTTGGGTTTTCGTTTCAAGAACAAAATTAATGCAATGTGTATTTTCTCATTATAGTCAACAATCCCAAAAAGTCTATATATTATTGGCTAAATCTTTGCTTAATTGAAATCAGCAGTGATGACACATAAAGAGAAAATTCCTATTGAATTAAGTAGCCCTAAAATCTGATCTCAAACATACTGTTCTCCCAACAAAGAAGCTACAACAGAGTATCAAAATACAAAACTAAGGAACAAGTTCAACAAGAGAGTCTGAGCATGTGTGCAAAACTACAGTTAGTAATTTTTAGACTGGTCAATTAAAAAAAAACCTATTCCCTTACCCCATTAGCCATTTTTTCTGATTGCTTTTTTGGAGATGAAAATGCTTCATTTTGATTTGGTGGAGCTTCAGAGGGTGATTTCTTCATGTTGTTCTCTGCAAGGGCAAGAGCTGTTTCACCACTAGAATCTACCACATGTGACTGAACTGTTGCGGGGAGTCTGGGTCCTTCTGGTGTTTCAAGTTTTTCCTGATTGACATTATTGTTGTTGTGGTCAAAGTGCAACTCTGCAGCTTCAGTTTCCAGTGGGTCATTTAAATCACAATCTGCTGTCCATTCAAGGGACTTTGAAATCTGTGGATTACGGTAAGGTACCCTTCTCTTGGAAATGAATTTTGGTTCTCTCGTGATTCCTGAGAAAAAGCCATATTAGATTTAACAAAAACATTCACTGAAGACATAGTATCACTCTGTAACAAGAATGAATTGAAAGTTTATCATACACCTGATGACTAGAAAGCATGGTTTTAGTATCTTGCAGCAGTGACAGACTATGAATTATGAGCATGGCTGTGAAATTCTGTGTTCTTTCCTATCTTCAGATGACTTTCCTTCCACTAAACAGACATGGTGCTCCAGAACCATGTTGGATTAAACCCTGCAAAGCAAAAAATGTCCACAGGACAATCCTCTGCAAATCGATTCTTTGAGCTGAAAAACAAGAAAAATAACACAGCCGGCGAAAAGAACATGGTTAACACAAATACAGAATAACCAATCTGTGCGGAGAAAGTACCCTACAAGCACTTTTCAATACACATGCACAACACCCCTTGCTCAGCAGGTTTCCTCTGATTGTGACAGATCTCTACACAGCTGCAATTTAAGGCCATCTCAGATAACTGACAACTTCTGCAGTATGAACACAAAAACATTCCCAAAAATAGAAAAATATTTTGTAACAAAACCAGGTTATCAAGTTATTTCAAGAATTGCTGGGCTTTACACAGGCAGGTGAAAATAAAATTACCCCCCCATTTTAAGAGTATTGAATGACTGAACACATTTCAAGAGGGAAATCATAATCCACTTCAAAGTGCTCAACTGCAATGGAAAAATTAGTGAAAGCCCCTAACTGGCTGAAAGAAGTATTTTCCACGAGAGAAACACTCCCATCCCGTGAAGAAGCAACGTAGAAAGCGAGAACAACCTACGGTGAATGGTTTATAGAATGTCCGTATGTCTGACTACACATACAGGATAGGAAAATCATTACAGTGGTAAAACACTGGAAAAGTGGCAGAAAGGCACTCCAAGCACCTGCAGCTGTCAACTTTTTGCTGTAATGTTCCAAGTGATTCCTAAAATTGCCAATTACGTGACACAACAGGAAGAACCGTAAGTGAATTATCAGTAACAATCTGGAAATCTTAGGAGGTACCAAGAGTAACATTTAAAGATGTGGGTGCTTAAATGGTCAGAAAAGAGGCGGGAGTGAAAATTAACACAAATATGTAGAGAAACTACAGCAAGCAGGCACAAAACCACCATTACAAAGTGAGAAAGAGGAGAAACTGCTGCACTGCTAACTCATGAGTTTATTGCAAGGCTTGTAAAATTTGCAGTTTAGTTTGACTGGAAAATAAGTGTAAATTGTCATTTTAAAAAGAAGTTAACATGCTTAGATGTTTAAGCATTTCAGAATTAGTGACAATTATAGTCCTCAATAAGAGGTACCCATACACAGACCCATGTGCTAGGGAAAACAAGGTTAGAGAAATATGTATTTTGCAGTAATGGAAGAAAGCAGTAATATCTATAAAGCATAATCTTTAGCAAGATTAAATTCTTTATTTAAATGTCTAGCACCTTGACTAAAAAAAACTCTATTACCACTGTCAGTTCCTAATTACAAGGCCGTAATTTAGAACACTTATTATTGTAGGAATGAATGCATTGTACTCTAATTACACAGACTGAATACTGCAGTTGCAGTGAAGTGCACAATTTTTTTTTTAATCCGCCTTGTGCCACTACAATAATTACTGTTTCTTACTACTCCTTTTCAAAGCACTGCAGTTGTCATCACTCTTCAGCTTACTCCTCTTCCTCAACTCCTTACAGGCCTTTCAATCCAAATGCTATTTCCTTTTTCTTCTGCCTTTTATCCCCACATTTCCCCACCATGATAATGTCTACATTATCCTTAAATCCTATGCTACAGTACCACAAGGTTTCAATTTAGTGGTTGACCTTCTCTCCCAGTTAGCTGTACCTGTTAGGTTCATAATGATTTTACTTTATCAAACTTTGCCCCAGGTTAGTCTCTCATTAAAAACAGAATTTTATTTACTATTTCCATACATCACAGATAACTCAATACCACTCTCTACACACCTTATATGGATTAACACTGCACCTGCGTTTCATGTTTGAATCTTGCTTATGCTGCACATCAGAAACTACTTTTTTCCCCAGGTTTATATAAATAGCACTGATTGAAAAGAAAATTTCAGTGTATCCATAAAGAATATGGAGTTCAAAAACACACTCTAGATGATGACCAAGACTCTACTTTTAATTTAATTACAAAGTGCACGAACTGTAAACACCACCACGACAGTGCACTGTGGCCATGCACTCATCGCAGCAAACCTTTCCGGGCCCTGGCTGCAACCAAGGGGCATTTTTCAGGGGCACTTACCAAACTGATCCGACCGAAGTCCTGCCCACAAGGATTTCTGCTGTTGGGACGGGCTACCGAACTCTGGGCTTCTCCATTTGAAGCTTCTCTTGTATTCACTCAGTCCCTACAGCAAACAGAGAGGAGTCTGTCAAGCCACCTGTGCATATCCTGCTTCACTACCCCTGCTGGTAAAAGATCTCCAAGGGGGGAGAAACACCAACACGCTGGTGGCACGATAAGCTAAGCTTGCAGGTTGCTCTGCATCTTCCAAACCCATCCCCATCGGAGAACAAAAAGTACTGCTGAGAAAACGTGGAAGCATTTCATGCACCAAAGAAAAAAAAAATTTTAAAACAAAACACATGTATCTTATGTCTTCAAGTGAATGGTTTCAGGAACAAACACAGCCTGGACCCGCTGTCACCCGCACGACTGAACTCCTTCTGCCTTTACTGGCCGGTGGCGTAGCGCAGGGGCCTCCCCTTTCCCGCTACCCCAGGACCGGCCGCAGCCCCGCTCCTGCCGCCCCCTGGGCCCGAGGCCGTGCCCAGCCCGCCGGGCCCCGCTGCCGTCCAGCTCACCCTGAANGCCTGCGCGGCGGCCGCCGGGGGCGGGCGGGGAGTGCCCAGCCGCGCCGCTTCCCGTGCCGGCCCTGGCCCGGGGGCCATGTTCGCTCGGCGGTCTCTGCCTCCGCTCGCGGCGATGCTCCCGCGGGCTGTTGTCGCCGTGTTGTCCACAGTAAAAGGCTGATCCCCGCCCGTGGCAGCGTAACGCTGCTGTGCGGCCAGCGTTGCGTTTCTGAGGAAGCACGACGGGGAGGCACGCGGTGCTAATGCATCCCAAGGCCGGGGTGATCTCGGGCGCCTTGTTACCAAAAAAATCGCATGTCCACACATGTAGCTTTATGTTGGTACAAAAGTAGCGTTTCGAGAAAGGAAAAAACGAAGTTTCCTACCCTTCTGGAGCGTCTGCGATGGCGTGCCAGCTGCCGGTCCGCCTTCGCCACCTCACCCGACCTCGCCACCCGGTCAGGAGATCCTAATCCACCTTCTCGTTCAGATCCTCCCTCGGGGGTCTCATTCCCGACTGCCTTCCCCCTGCTAATCTCCATCCTGCCTGTTTTTGACTGTATCACATTATTAAGAACGGAGAGGGTTGTAAAAAGTAAAGTGCACAGCCAGACGCCCAAGAACAGCCCGGGCGGTCTGTTTACATTCCCTGTTGCCCGTGGCTGCCGACCCTCCCCGTGTTCCCTGTTACCAGCGCCTGTTCTGGTCGCTGTTGCCCCTGGAGCAGTGAAAACTTTCTGAGCGAGGGCTTTGTCACCTCTGCCTCTGCAAAGCGCCCTGCCAGGCACGGGGGGAATGTCAGTGCCAGACCCACTCACTCAAGCAGAGTTTAGGTCCGGTGGGACCCTGTGTAACTGGTGAGCAACAATTTTTTTACTGTCAGCGTGAGACAGGAGAGAGCACCTATCTGTAATGAAACACTTGCGAGCAAAGTAAAATGTCCTGCGATGTGAACAGCGGCAGGGGGGAGCAGAAGAAAGGTGCTGCATTGATAATGTTTCTAAGTTTCACACATCTTCATTCATGAATTTCAAGATCAATGCAATAATTTTGGTATAATTTACTTACCGATTACACTTGAAACTGCTAGGTCCGCCATATAAAGTTGTTTGTTTTGTTATTATAGTGATTTATTTCATAATGTTCAATCAGGTCTAGTTCAGTACATTTTCTAAAGTAATGCGCAAACTTGCTACAGAATGTGAAAAGCCAGCTGGCAAAAATACAATGTTCAAAATACATATTCCAGGTTTGCCAGGAATCTTTCCTCTTTGATACGTATGGAAACCAGGCCAAACATAATTTCCGTATGTTTTTAGGATGTTTTTCAGTTACCAAACTACAACAATGCTCTTATAGATGGTTTGGGACTGTCTGAATTCGGAAATGGGTTTGTTTCCTTAGCACAGAAACATAGTAGGACATCACACCATCCTGATATGCAGATTATTATATTTATTCAAGTCTGATTTGTTGGGGTTTTTTTTAATAAAACACAATAAATTATCCTGAAACAATGGAATTCACATCCCTCTTTATGCACTGACTGATTTAAGTTGCATTTTAGATCTTCTCCTTATAGCTAAGGGATAGGAATAGCTTATGTGGGGAAAGCACTTCAATAAATATGTCAACCATTGAGCTACTAGTGTCTTTACCTCATGTTTTTTATCACTGCTGATATATACCAGCCACTTCAGGTTCACATTACTGAACATACAGTTACTCAAGACAATATGATGTAAGAATACTAAGATGCTTAGGCTGGTAACAGTATTTCCATAGGAGGGTTGAATATATAAATTATTAAATGAATAACGAAAACAAAAAAAATCTGTAGAAAAAGTTGCACTGCATTCGCAAACTCACAGTCTGGAAAAGTAGGAAAGGATTGTTTCCACTTTTCTGGAACAGAAACATGCAGGGACTGTAGATGTGCATCACTCAGTAACTGGTCTGTATCATTTATTGAATCCTATTGTTTGAAGAAACAAGCATTTAAAGCTTGTGTTGCTACATTACACAGCTAAGTAGTTTTGTGTTCAAGTCACTTCACATTTCTGGAACACTTAAGAGGTTGACCATCGTCCTCCTTTATATCCTATAAAGCAAATACAAGTATTTTGATTTGCCTTGCTTATTCTTACTCCAGATTTAGATTATCTTGTTGCTGTTCTTCAAATTAATCAAAAGATGCAGTTTCTTTTGGTAAACCACATACAAAAATTCCTTTGATTTTTTTATGTGTTTAATTTCAAATGAGTAATTTGTGACCCATATTTTTTTTCACGCTGTTTGTTTTCCCATTAGCTTCACCACATCTTGCTACACGTTCAGACCTTAATCTTTGACCTTTTTTGTCTCTGGACCCCAGCACTCTTAAGTCTTGACTTCAAGGTTTGAGCAACTTTCACTTGAATTTCAGCCTGTGAACAGCTAATTATTATATTTAATTAAATAGGGACCTTCCTATGACCTGTTTCTCTCACTGCTTGTAAACTCAGATACCGCAGGCAACCCTCCCTTAGAGAGTTGGTAACCTGAAGTCTCTTTCTTTTGGTTTGACACTGGTGTCTCCTGCCAAAACTCAGAGCATGATGTATCAGCAGTCCTCCCTCCAGCCAAAGAAGGCTAGACACAGCTTGCTGTGAAGCCTGACAACTCCACTCCATGTGTCAGCTGGAGGGAATCAAAGAAGAGCAATGAAACGTGTTTTCTACCTCCAGAGTCTGTAGCCTCTGGCACTCACTGGTGCAGGAGTGAAGAAGGAGTGGTAGCACAGCTGGCCTGGCTCAGGTCCCATGGTTTTACTCTTACGAGCAAATGTTTCTTGTGCAAACTTGTCCCAGCTTATTTTACAACCCATTTAGAAACTGCTGTGTTAAAACTACTTTAATTTTAGAACTCATTTCAATCCCGTTTTCAAGTGACAGAGCTGATCCTGCAGTAATTAAAGGGCAGTGTTTTGGTTGCTTACAGGGATCTGGATTTGAAGATATCCTGGCTTCATGTCCCGGAGCTTGGCAAAAGCATTAACTCTTATCATCTTAAAGTAGTCTGTCTCTCTGGTACAATTTCACTCTGAATAGCAGAAAAGCTTATATAGTTCCACTTTATAGCTGTAAAAGAGGTCATAAACATGAAATATGGATAGGCAGATCCAACTCTCAACCACCATCTACTTATTTGTGCATTGTATGCCCTCAGGGCAAAACACTGTTAAAAGTGGTGGCTGCCTTTGAGAACTTCATCTTTAACCCTCAGGGCCAGACACATATAGCACATATAGCTTTCCATAACCAAGGGCTGCCAACCTCCATGGCAACCCAGGGTGATCTTAGACCTTTAAAATGTCTCAGATCAGACCATTTTGGAAATCAGCATCCTTAGCCCATGATTCCTCCCTCTTAAAATAAGAATAATGAGATTTCTAACCATAGTTTGGTATCTGCTAATCATGAGGTTGTTGGTTTGGGTTTTTTTTAAATAAAAGCGCAAGATAGTTTTTAGAAAGTGTAGAATTCTGGTTCAGAAGCAGAACAGAGTATCTCAAACATGTGTAGCTGATGCAAGTGCAACCATGGCCAACTTCATTTTTCGAAGAAAAAAGAAAGTAGGAGAGCCCGTGCCATTCTGATCTAATGTTTGCCTGAAGAGCACAGAGAAGTCACAGCTGCTCCTCCTTCAGCAGAGAAGCTTGCACCCACTTTGTGGTTATAAATAACAGTGATCTCTGTTTCTGTAGGGAGCACAGGGCATTACTTTGTGACATGTGTGCATCTCTATACACTCAGTCATTACCAGTCTATGTGACTGTTCATACTGTAGAAATAATCTCCTTTCTGTTTTTAAAGGTGCATCAGATTTGTGCACTGCAGTAGCAAAATTGTGCAATGGTGGCATAAATAATCTGTTCTGACAACCCCTCAGGGAGTAACTCCTGTTGACAGGATGTGTGAGTATTATCCCAGGATGATCTGATGCATTGGTAACTGCACTGTAACAATGGAAGCATGAGATGGGCCTCGAGCACCATGGCTTTGGTGGCAGGCTCAGTTGGGCTGGCAAGGTAATGCAGCTCAACTTCAAAAGGAAAGGCAAAGATAATAGTCACTGTAGAGGACCATCTGCAAGATAGGCAAAATTCCATGTGTTGTATTAAGAAAACCTTTGGTAAGAGACGTTCTGAACTTTAAGTGAAATTTTTGTCATTTTGCTTTTCATTTCTTACTTTGCTCTGCATGCCATTTGTAACAATAATCTGCTATCACACTATTGTTGCTACATGCATACAGCAGTAAGAAATCACACTTCCATGATGCTGACTCATAGCCGTTTAGAAGGGAAGACTCATTAAGGGAGTGCAAATTAGCCACACTGTCCAAAGGAGATTGCTCTTTATGTTTTGGAATCAGGATGTGAGCAGCTATTCCCTCTTCCCTCCTGCTCTTGGCAGCATCCTTCAGGAGGTGAACAGACAGAAGTCTATTTCAACAGCCCTGTAGGACAGAATGAAAATCTTGTTCTCCTGGCCTTTGTCTGCCCTAGGCATACACACATCAGCTGGTGTACACATTTCTTGCCTTTGTTTAGGTATTGCAAGAAATCTGTTTGACTCTGTACCTGGTTCTGACGCATGGTTGTGGCTGTTCACAAGGACAGGAGCTTCTGAACACTCTGTGTAAGCCTTTGGTTACTGCAGATCAGCTTTACAGTTGGAATTATGTTAGGCAAGACACAGGAATATTTTAGGGCTCTGAATACTGCATGAAAACGCTGCAGCCTTATGGCAAAAAGTGCTGCAGGCACGTGACTTGAATGTGCTAAAAAAGTGTTCCAGTTTTATTGGTTTGAGTGTATTCTATCCATACCACACCAGTTCCCCCCAGACAATATAAAGCCAGTATAGATAACAAACTCAGTACTCTGGATAATTCACCAGAAGTGCCATCATGCGCTCCTGCCTGGTAGGTGATCCAGTGCCACACAAATCAAATCTTAATGATCTCGTCAGCATGTCCTTACTAAAGCTGAAATTTCTTAATTGTCTGAGCTTCACTTCTGTCTGACATACATATGAGCACAAAGAAATCTAATATTTACCACCGCAGCTGTTTTCTACCTCCTTCCCCATCTGCAGTCCCCCAGGGACGCCATTCTAATAATATCTTGTGTAAACAGCAGTTGGCAAAAATCCTGAAGTCCCTTCTACATATGACATCACTGTGACACACATGTCTTGAATTCCTTCAAAAAATTATTTCTTCCAGGTAATGTCGACCAGGGAAACTGAGCAAGCTGAGGGTGTTCCTGGAGGGCCTTACTCATCTCTGATTGAAGACTGCATCAGTCTTTGTGTTGGCTGCAGGGGACGCAGGTGTGGAGTTAGAGGCTGAGCCAGGCCCTGCCGCTGGTGGTCCCAGGGAGATGCCCGGTGGTTCCTGTTGCAGTTTGGGGACTTGCTAATGAGATTCGCCAAATGCAAGACCTGTGTGGTTAATCCTGACTCCATATATTCCCAGCTAGAGGAAAACCTTCACGTGGGGATGGGCTGAGGCCAGGCAGCAGCACTGTCTCTCAGGTAAAGACTCACCTGGCAGCCGCTCCCCCAGGACAGGGCTGGGTCCCAGCTGTAGCCTCCCCATGGCACTGCCTGGGCACCTCTGCCTTGGCTGCACTGGCTCTGCATCATTCCCAAGCCCTGGCAGCCAGACCTCCTGGTGGTGGGCTCTTCTCAGGACCTTTATAAAATGGGCACAGGTTTTACAGCTGGTCTGCACAAATAAGATGGTTTCTAGTATTTTCTTTCAATCTGTGTCAAAATCTGAAGTTTCCAATACCACTTCAAAAGGAAAATGCCACCCAACCAGCAATCTGGTCCTTATCGCAGCTGCTCAATCTCAGTACCCAAAAGTTAAGTTTCAATCAATTTCGTGTTGGATGCCTTTTCAACTTCAGATAAACCAGAGCTTTGTGTACTTAACAGCTTTCAGAGAAAATCTGTAATTAAATGTGATACTTTGAATCCATTTCAAAATACCTAACTTGCTATGGTACACTTCCAAAAATAATTTCATTAGGGTTTGTCTTTCTGTGACAGTACCTGGGAACAAAATGCTGAAATTTTCTTCTCCTAAGTGGCTCCCACTGAAATCATTGGAGCAAACTCAGAGGTACAGTCTGCTGAAGGTATCCCTTTTCTTTCCACAGACCAGATCTAGATATAGGGCCATTGGCTGATCATCTCTGCTAAGAGATCTAAAAAGGAGTATGTCTATAATCTTTTACGTTCTCGTCAGTGGCTTGAACCTGGTCCATGTGAGTGGTGGTTTGATGTCGTTCATGAGAAGCACCTGTTGTCAGTTCTGGCAAAATCTGAGTAAACTTTGTTGTTTGTTAACCTGGAATGGCAGAAAAAGGTTTTGTGATCAAAATGTGTACCTCTCCACCTGCAGATGTGCTGGGTGTTACCATCATCAGTTGCAATGAGCTGTCAGAATCTAACCCCCAATGACAATATCAAGTGAAGAGATAAAGTTGTAACTCACATCCTGAAAGTCCTGTTGATGTAAGGACCAACATTCCTGATGACCTCAAGGGAAGAAAAAAAAGTATCTTGTTCTGAAGAGAAGGATGGTGAAAGCATTAACCTAAAGAGCAATGACATAGTGAATTGAAACCAACAGCTGTGGTTTTTAAAGGTTAGTTCAGGCAGGTGTTCCACCACTTCTACTATCATAGCCAAGTTGAAATTCTCTCAGCAGACAAAGCACTGCTTCATCCCTACCACGATGTAAAGTTGCAGGAGAGAAACCATGTTAGTAGTAGGTAGGCTTGCAAATATCCATTTAAAAATAGAAATGTGTAGGAAAAACCTCTTTATTTTGGCTGACTTACGCTGAAAGTTTCCATTTGGGTTTGGATATGCATATACAAAAAAGTAGAGTTAACATTTTCAGAATATCCCAGTGGTCCTAGTTTTTAACTTTTTAAAATGGATAAATATCTCTCTGATTACACAGTGTCCAGTGTAGCAGCATGGTAAAGACAGGCTGTTTGTGACCAATTAACACGCATTTTCAGAACTTTTGGGGCCACTAAGGCAAGCAGAAAACTATATCCCACATTATATTTGGAGAAAAGGATCTAGGGCATGCCTCCAGTGTGGCATTAACTTCCTGCAGAGTATTTTCTCTGGTGGGAAATATCTGGACATTAAATATGCCATATGCAATCACCTGATGACAAACAAATCTAAATTTTCCAATTGAAAAGTATCAAATTTTCCAAATATTTTACATTTTTGTCGAAAAGAAACCGAAACCACAACCAGGAGTTTCAGTCTGCTCTGGTCGTATCAGAAATTAAACTTGGCAAAAATAATACCAGAAAGATGTCTGAAAATCATTTGGCATGTTAATTGAACACTAGCAACAGGATTCATGAAGTCAATCCAGCTTGACTGCACTATCACAGCTGATGTTATTCTAAGTTTATAGAATAGTATTTGGGGGGGGAGGTTCTCCATTTTTCAGTTTCTCCTTTAAGTGTGGGTCATGCTGGCAGCCTCTGTGAAGTTGTTGCTTTTTCAAACTTAGAAAAATTATTTGAGATTTAATGTTTGATTTTTTTTTCCTCTGTTCCCTCCCAGACATAGTCATCCTCAAAAAAACAATATGTTGTTAAAGAAGATGTTGCATTGGTTTCTGTCATAACATGCTACATCTATCCTGACTTCAACTTCAAAATGTAGTTCTGGTGCAGCAGTTCTTCCAGGTGATTTTCCTTCTAATTTACATCTGCATTTGCTCCACCCCTGGTGCTCACTGAACACTGAAAGCATCATATTAAGAAAGCTTAAAGAAGCCATATTTATCACATTTTTTCTGTCAATAAAATATTTCGTCCTCAACAAATGACGCTTTTCTAACCATTTCTTACATTCCTTGAGATGCATGGCTCATCTCCCTAACATAGTTCTCCACGTGTTTTGAATTAGATTATTTAAGGAGCACTGATTAAATCCCTAAAAGCCTTTATTGGCATACTATCATTTCTGCTACACTCAGAAGTTTTATTTTCTTCCTGGGCACTTTGGGTAATCCCAGTGGCAGAAAGGCTTTTTGGAAGAAGGATGCATGGCCAAAAACAAGAGCAGGGCCCACACATCACACAGACAGCAGGACCATCTACCAAGGTTCCAGAGTAAAGGTTACGTATTAGCAAGACCTTTTATCAACGTTTCCTATCAGAAGAACTCAGTGGTGATCCCACTATTAATTTAAAGCTAATCTAACAATTTCCAGAAAAGAGTGGCAGAAGCACCACACTTTTCCGTGTTCCTGGGAAGTAAAGTAATTCAGGGTTTCAGATTTCTTCGTACCTCCTCACCAGGGCAAATCAAATCTTTGATCTCTGAGTGGGAAGAATGCAGATTTTATGGCATGACAGTTTCTCTGAAGACTTGAGTGCTGACTTTCTTTTCAGTATTGGCCTGAATCCATTAAACCATACATGAATGCACAATACTAGAAAATTTCCACTGCAGTCTATTCATTAAAACTGCAGTCTGTTCTGTGGCTCAATCAGTGCAGAAAGATTGAAGTCAACAATTTCTTCTGTTGTGTTTTGGTCAATAAATCTGCTGGTCTAGATTCATTCTTGGTACAACTCCAAAGCTGTAATGTGGATAGATGCTGTATTTTTTTTCTTTTTCCCTGAATTAAATTGTCTACCCAAAAAGATTACAAATCTTCAAAAGTACTTTGCTTAAGAAAGGCTGAAAATGTCATTGAACAAAGGCAAATTAAAGAGTTTTAATTTAAAATTAACTGCTGGTTTTCTGACAACTGATCGTTAAGTCTATCTATTCCGGGTTAAGACAATAATCATAAATCAAAATGAAAGAAAAGATCAGGTAAATAAAGCTACTTAGAAACAGTTATTTTTTCAGATACACCTTTCAGGGATTCTAGGCAATGCATGGACTGTTGACAACCTGTATGATGACTTGGGCAGATTAAGGAATGGCAATGAGTGAGAACTGCCCAAGTGAAGCACCCCTCTATTCTTCTATTACTGCATTGCCTCTGGCTTCAAGACCCAGGCAGAGCCAGCTGGAGTGGGCAGGCAAATTTACAGATGTTAACACATGCCTTTGGCATTTTCTTTCACCGAAGTCAAGGATATCATCTGCGATGTTCTAAGGGCTGATGTGTGGCTTGGAGATGAAAGACAAAATTTATCAGAGGATCCAGTGTACTGAATTATAACCTAGGACATTGTGCTTTAGAAAGTATACTCTGATTATTTTTTGTTTTCATGAAAAGATGTAAAAACCACTGTCTGCGTTGCCAAAGGGACTCAACGCAGTGGGACTGTCACCACTAGGTGGCACGAACCTGATGCCGCAGAAAACGTCTCAAAAAATGCTGAAACACTTAGTGCTTTCCTGAACAGCTGCCATTCAGTAAGTGAAAAGACTACCACTGTCCCACCACCACGCTAGCCATCAGCACAGGACTCGTCTGGAGAGACCACTTCATTCTAGTTTTGACAACTGTCTTCTGTATCATGGGGGAAGGAGGATGTGTTTGGAAGAGAACCTCAGTGTTGCTTGCTCTTCCCAAGCAAAATGAAATGCCTTTGCTAATAAGTAAGTTTTTTTTCTCTATTTCTGCAGCATTTAAAGCAGTTAAAGCACACTTTTTTTCCCCCCACTTAGACCTGCAGTGATGTGGACAGCTAGGACCACATCATAAAAATAAGGTTAGCTGGCCACCATTGTGGTCCCATTCCCTTTGGCTGTGGCCACATGCTTCACTCAGTGCAACCTCGTGTTTAGGCCCCAAGGCTGTGAAGTGAAGTATCTCAGCAGCGCTTTGCCCCCAGGTCAGCACTGACCCTGCACTGCAGCTCTGAGGAGAGCTGCTCTCATGGTGTCCTCTGAGCAGACTGTCAACCCAGAAGACTACAAATGATGGCTCTCCAAATAGGTAGTAGAGATCCCAAGATGATTGCAGTTAAAACAAGTAATCCTCAAGATTTCTTTAGGGATATGCACTCTAGTATACTGCTGATTTCTTATTCAGAGTTGCTAGTATCTAATCCATTCCTTTAAGCAGCATTTCTAGGTAAGTACGGTAATCGATCTCTCCTAAAATACAGGAAAGCTGGCCTTGCCATTTATGACAGAGGAGACGAAGAGCCACAGAAATACATTTTGGTTAGGTTTGCAAGTCTTGATTAAGCTTTTGTAACAATTTATTTCTATGGTATTATAGATGTAGAAAGCACTTTAAAGAGAGAGAATATCTGCTTTAAATGCGGTATCATATATGCAGAAGGCACTCAAAATAAAGAAAATGGAAGGTCCTTGTACTAAAGCACCTATGCTTTAAATGAGATTAAGTGCAGGATAAGATGACAATAAACAAAGGGCTGGATGAAAAGCTGGCAGTCAGACTTAATATTATGACCATATCTTATTTCCTCCTCAGATTTTTTTAATACAGTAAATTTATTGTAATAGGATTTCTGGACAGCATCCACTTGAAAGCCTGCACAGAGGTTAGCAATAGAAGATTGAAAAAAAATTGAGGCATGTCAAAAGATTTTAAGGAAGTCTGAGGCTGCAGGAAAGAAAAGATCAGAGACTATTCCTTTAAAAATAGGTTTAACAATTCCCATTTCTTACACAGACAGCATGCTTTAATATATTATTCTAAGTTCCTGAGTCATTTGTGTCAAATGTGAATTTGGTTTGGTTTCCTGGAAGTGTGATGCTACGCCCAGACACTACAGTCTGCACATGAAGCCAGTCAGAAACTGCAGGGGTGAGAAAGGGTTCCTTACAGGAAACTTGATTTTTTGGCAGAAAACAAAGTAAGTTCTCAATTTTGGCCAGTGAGGTAAGAAAGTGGGGAAATACTCTTTCACATATAACGTAGAGGAAAGCAAACAATTTCTGAGAAAAAACTTCATTTTACTAAAACCTGAGTTTTCATTAGTATAAGCTTCAGTCATCAATTCTCAAACATTTCTAAGACATTTTGTGTATTCTCACACTGCAAGTCCCTTGCTCGAGAAGGACTACAGTTTACCTGCAGTTGTCAATTATATGCTATTTAGCAACAGATTTACTGTGGACACTTAGAAACCCTGAAGCTTGAAGCTTGCACAGGGCAGGAGCTTGTTCAAGGGCCTTTGCTTCAAGCAGGCTTTCAGCTCAGGCAGAGACGTTTCATCATCCTATTCCCCTGTCTGTGGAGCAGAGCTTGGTCTCACCCTGTTTCCCACTGGAAGTACCCAGCCTTTGTGAGGCACACAGCTCCCCTGGTCCCACAGCGGTGACAGGGGCACAACTGATCCAGGGAACAGCCCAGGCAGCAGACCTTGAAACAGTACCTGCTAAGGCAGAGTGAATTGCTGGGACTCAGTATTTGCCAAATAAATAAAAATTTTTTTAAAAAGGAAAAAAAAAAGAAAAAAAAAAGGAAAAAGAAAAAAAAGCCTGGCAGTTCACATCAGGGATGCACAATCAAATCTCTGCAAATTCAAAACATCTAATATTCACACTCTTCCTTTCTAAAGAGAGGCAGGAATTTGGGCTGTTTCACAGACAATTGGTGTGTGCAATTTTTGAGATCAAAAGAAAGAGAGAGGCACTCCTTGCATCCAGACCCTGGAAAGCACAGCCCTGGACTTCCTCATAAAAATCTGCTTTTCCCCTTTCCAGCCCCGCCCTTCACATGCCCCAGCCTAGAGTGCACAAAGATACAGCATTTCTTTTCTGCTCAGCTTTCCTGAATAAAATGGCATGTTTGTTACTGTTGGTCCTATTCTATTTGAATCTGTGTTACAATCAAAGGAACACATTTTGACCACATCTTCCTGGGACAATCGCTGGCCTTATTAGATATTTTTCTCTTTGTCTGTTACAGCTAAAAATCTATCTAGAGATCAGGAACTAGAAATCTGCTGTCCTAGAAGAAGCAGTAGTATTATTAGTATTTTATATTCCTGAAGGAAAGTGTTTTCTTAGATCAAAACATTACATGATAGTGCTGTTTGAGGTGCTACACCAAACATCTGTACTCATTTCCATTTACTGCTAGTGCACTGGATCAATATTCAAACACGATAATTTGTTCTCTGCAATACCACCGAGCATCTAAAAACTGTCTCTAAAACCTGGGTGGTTAATGTGAACCAGGCATTTTTAAATAGATCCACTGGCCCACCCATGATTATAAGCCTGAACATAAGGCAGCATGTTTTACAAGGTCAATTCCAATTAAAGCTCCTCTCCCAACCCAAATATCTTAAATCTCCAAAGACTACTTGTATGCATCATTTCACTTATGCAAGTCTGTTCTGTGATTACTTCCAATTACTTCCCTGTCCATGTAGCTTTCTCACCCTCATCCGTCACGGATACGAGTACCCACGTAGGGATGTAAGTGGCCCTAGCGTACTACAGCTGCTTTCCTCAGGTGCTCCTTTGTAGGGCAGCCTTCACAATGTGATTTAATACTTGAGAACAAGCTGGCGTGTGGGGGAAGGGGAAAGAACTGCTCAGACGATGATGCTTAGTAAATCATGTTCCTGCTATTTTAATTACTAGTTTCACTACAGTATACTCACAAACATAAAGTTGCAGAGTTACTAAAAAGAGCACAGGAGAGGGCTTTTTGATAGTAAAAATAGAATGAGATTTTAGTCTTAAACATGGATTAGTGTCAAAACTCCTGATCTATACTGGAGGAAGACTCAAATGTCAAGGGCAGATCTTGATCTTAATTCTCTGCATGGAAATCTGAACTAGCTCTGCACTTTGTCAAATGTTTTGTTGGAAACTTCACTGAGAGCACAATGTGAATCAAAGTTCTCACTCCTGGAACAAGAATGGAAATTTGTTCCAGCCCATTTTAATTAACAAATATGTTTTTAAAATGTTAACACTGGAAAGGTCAATCAGGACACAGACCACTGTAGTATTTGAACAGAGAAGAAAGAAATCAGTCTCCAAACTCTACCACAATATACTGATTTCTTTCTTACTTTTCCACAGGCATAAGAAGCGAAAGGCTTCTGCAATTGCTCTATACCAGGAAAGGCGAGTGATTCCATCTGATTCAGTATTTGTTTCCCTGCTTTGCATCAGCCCCATCGTACAAAGGAAGGTGGGAAACAGCCAGTCTCCTGACCTGGCTGCCCTCTCTCTGGGGAGCTCTCGTCCAGCACCAAGCTGCCACGTACCCCTTGGTGCATCAGAAGAGGAAAGGTGGGGAGGGAGATGGCCAAGCCTGTGGTGCTCCCTTCCCATCTCTCATCCAGTCCAGTGGGACACTTGCTTCTCAGGAGAGCAGGGCAGCCTTTGGGCTATAACTGGCTTTTCTGAAACATCTCTGCTCAGCTCGGGTGTGCCTGAAAATCAGACCCAGTGGATTTACCAGTATGCGTGAGAGCAAATTATGGCCCTGGCTCTTCAGTTTCATTGTTTTGTGTTGAGGATGCAATATAACTAATTTGTTAGGAATAATAGTGCTGCACTCAAATATGCCCCTCTCTGAAACAGATTCCTCACAGGCTCATTAAAGGTAATGGTTTTAGAAAAACAAATGCATTTGCCTTAGTTCCTGAGACCAAAATGACTTTAAAGTAACAGGTACTCCTTTCAAACTATACCAGCTTGCTGGTGTATCATATAAAAGTATCAGGTGGCATCACGCCTCATTTGAATGGTGCTTTTGGACATGCCTTTTGACCACTGCCTAAAAAAAAATCTAAATACATATTTTATAACAAAAATGGTCCCCTTTTAAACAGACATTCCCTCCAGTACTGAAACCTGGAGTTTGCTGGTGTGGGACTGTCACTGCACAGTAGGCCGGTACTGCAAATACCTTGAATTAGAGGTCTGAATTAAAGAAAGCAAATATTTATCTGGAAGGAGATCCCAAGTATACACAGTACATTTCTATTCAGTGTCCATAAATACAACTAATGGTAAAGGAATCCTGCCTTTGAACTGATTGCTCGGATCAGATTTGGTTTTAATTGAGTTCAGAAGAAAATAATTTCTTAGAAATACGCAGTACTATAGAAATAATTGGGGTTTGTGTGCTCCCAGTTGGGATTGAGGGTGAATTATAAAATTCCTCTTCTATTTCTCTCTGACTATTGTGTCAAGTATGTGAATTTCTGGCAAACTTTTCTTTCATTGGCATAGGAAAATGAGAATATCTGTATCAGTTCACCTTACCGAAAACACAAGAGGCCAAAAAGGTTTTACATGGAAGTGTCCTCCTACAGGTTCAGTCTCCACTGTTTCTACAGGTATACAAATCTAGCCCTAAGTGTTAAGCATGGGTTTTCTAGGAAAGCCGGTGATTGGAAGAATATGAATAAGAATGTCATGAAATGACAAATGTTCTGGAACAATATTTACTTAAAGATAGAAGGAATTCCTTTGAATATGGAAATATTTTTGGGAATGCCTGAGAATTTTTCCATTGCCCTTATAACAGTTAATCTGAAAACTCTGCCTCACTGCTTCCCATAATTTTTCAATTTGAAAATTTTATAAGGTCATATTAAAAAACAAGAGGTACTAGGAAAGCTACCTTGCTAATTTGGTATATTTATTACATATGCCTGCACCATTAATTTTGATTTTGAGGAGAAAAAGAACAGGTATATATATTTGAATGAAACAATACAGCATATATTTATCATCAAAATTTGCTACATTGAGCATATTTTTTCTACTTCTTACAGAACATCTCCAAAGCATGTCTGATCTCTGCTCGAATTCCTACAATGAGTAAATTAGCAGGCAAACTGTACCTGAAGTGTTATCCCCAAAAAGCACACTTGATTGGAGATTATGTCTGTGCTTATTTTCTGCAGGAGCTGCCCATGTCCTGAGGAGTCAGTAGTTATACTTGTTATGGCTAAGGTAGACCTTTGGAGCAGATGTTTGTATTGATCTGATTTCGAGGACACACATCACTGTAGTGTCCAAGTCACCTTAGGCAGCATATTTCAGGACTATGTATAAAGAATATTGATTTTTGGATGCCTGTTTCTAAATGGAGAAAATGCAACATCTGCATCTTTCTTCTCCCTGAACTTGCACCTGGTATTTCCAATTCTTTCCATGCAGACTTGCTATAAAGCACTTTCTTATATCATTCCCTCTGCATGTTTCTAGTACTTGATCTGACAAAAGTCAACAGCAAGATCTTCACGTGGACAAAATCAAACCTTGAGGATGTAGATTTAAGACCAAGGTGAAGGAGATAGGCGTACACTACTTCTGCTTCACACTTCCATACTGAAAGCCCCTTTCCGCTAGTAAACTGTGTATAGTGCTTTGTCCAGATAAAAATACTTTGGAAGAAGCCATGCTGTTGCAAAGGATCAGACAGAAAATATCTGTCCCTTACACATTACCCCTACAAACTCACTCCTAAGTGATTCCCTGGTGAGGAAGTGGGGCATCATCATAGAAATAGAGTGAAAAAAAAGAGAATGGTCCTGTGAGAAGAAAGAAAATGTATCACAGCTTAATCACTTAGATCTCAGGACAGAAACAAAGATTTATGCTATTATTGGTACCCTTGTCATCTTGGACTCCAATATTCAAGAATATTATTTTCTTCACACATTTTTGCAAGTGCAGCTTGCAAACAGGACCACAGTATACGCTGGGGTTTAAATTAGCAGTAAGTTGTGGTGTGGAGGCTGTTGTTGTGTGACGGTGCCCAGTGACGCTTGTGAATTAAGATGGCCACTGCAAGGAGTGAACATTGCACATGGCCTCGTATGACACACGTGCTCTGCTTCTTTGAGCAACACGGGAATGGCCAGACTAAATAAAGTCCAAAGAGTGGGCCCAGCTCTATATGCAGAGGCATATAGCATATTTAAATTTACATCTCAAATTTTTATCCAAACTGCTCATCTAAGCTCCACTGATAGATATGGGGTACTTGCATTAAAATCTTCACCTCGTTGACGAATAAGGGGCTATTTAAAAAGTCTTGCAATTGTAGCACTTCAGTTAGATGATGTATGACTAAGTCAGGTGATTATGGAGAGAGAGGATTTACATTAATTAATTGGTTATGTTCTCTATTAGTGAAGGAAACCCATCCACTATGCTTTAGCTAGACATATGGAAGGTTTTAAAAGTGCCTTTGGCACTTGGACTTAATGTGAAATATATTGCAACATAAACTTCTTTCATGAAATCTAGCCCAGTTTATCACAGTGACATTAGGAAATCAGTAGGGATTATTTTTGTGAGCAAAAGGTGCAGAATTTGGCCCAGCTTTTGATATATTGCCCAAGTGGATCTATACAATTGCTGCTGCACTTATTTCTGTTTGTGACTAAATGCAAGTTGCTTTCTATGGGAACTTGAATTGTGCCCCATGTATTATTTACATGTGCTGAAAGAAGCATTGATGTACAATACGAGCCAGTATAAAACTACCAGGGGAAGGCTATTAAGACATATACATGCTGAACTCATTAGGTAAATTAATCTTGTATTTTTTTAGTAAAAGTGCAGATGACTGTGTATCCCCCTTACATCTCCCTGAGCTTGTATATGATCTAATTGTTTAAAAAAATGTTTTTAAAGGCTTAAATTATCAAATTATTGTTCTTCAAAAACAAAGTAAGTTTCATTGACAATCTAACAACTCTGAGGGGCCATGGAGGCTGCCTCTGTAGCTCAGTAGTTGCAGCAGTAGGAAGACCCACACCAAATTGCACCTTCAGGCTGCATGTCCTGCCTTCCCAGCTGAGTGCCTTTAATTAAGGCAGGGTTACTCCACATGCAATACAACACACATGTAAGGAAACCTCTGCAGCAAAAGAGGCAGTGCAGTAAAATAAGTTGAAACCTGGTGTGTTGCTGGTCTCCAGCAGAGGATGTGTGGTGTCAAGCATCCTTAGGCAACAGAAGACAGAGGTGAATCAAGCCTGGATTCACCACATCTTAGGAATGTTTTTCCTCAGGAGAAAGAAAGGAAGCAGAGCTCTGGCAGCAAGAAATCCTGAGCAGAGACGTAGGTACCACAGCGTCCCTTAGGAGGACAGACTCCCCAACTGCAGTAGCTTTTATAGCTCCCCTGGCCAGGTACCTTATTGTCCCTCAGCTCCATGAACTGCCATGGCTCAGAGCTGTGACTCCAATAGGTGACAGCTGATCATTTACGAAGCATTTCATCTTGGCCTAGCAGGGATTTTTCCATACTGCAGTGAAAGTCAAAACTCAGTTCTAATGAGAACACCCTTAATATCTATACAGACCACCCAGCTGAACAAAGTCCTCTGCACCAGTGCTTGCTCCACTCTGGCATCACACTTCCACACTCTTCTTCCCCACCACTCGAGTGTGAAGCATCCTCAGGGCGCCAGCAAACCATCATCTTCTTCCAGCATCCTTTGCTCTTCTCAAATGCTGTTCGCTACATGACATTCAAAAGCAAAACAGGCAAGAGTACCCTGACTGATTATGCTCTATCCCACTGGCTCCTGACATCTTTTCACTTGGAAAACAATGAGATGCTGACTGTGGCTGGGGAAACTGGGACCTGCTGGGTGAGTTACACAGCAATTATATCTATTTCAGGATAATTCAGGCACACCTCATTACTCCTGGTGTACCATTGATTTTACTGCAATTAAATCCTGGAGGTTTCAGACTTCGCCAAAATGTCAAATATCAATTAAAACAAAAAAAAAAT
>VYZQ01026347.1:0-13625 GCA_013400655.1 Mystacornis crossleyi | reverse complement strand
TTATAGGTATATATAATAACTGTTATAACAGTTATTTAGTTCTGTTAAAACATTTTCAGGATATATTAATGGTGATTAATGGAAGGCATCATTCATTTACCCCAAGAAAAGATTAGTATGGGAGAGCAAAAGGACATTTCTGGAGAAGAGCAAAGAGTTTCTTTGATATTTCCCATCTGAAATAACTCACCTCTGTCACCTCAGCTGTTGAGTGTAAACTTAGTGGGCAGCTTTTCATGCAAGTCTTGACATGTAATTCTTATAATCTAAGGTATAAGCCTAAGCCTAAGCCTTCCAAAAAGTTTGTAACACGTATGTTTGGCCATCCATTCTAAAATCTCAGCACATACCATAAGTGCCTTTATTTTGAAAATAGAAAATTACTTATTTATTTCTTATTTCCTTGTTCTATAATTCTTGCCTGCATATCTCAAAATGTTACTTCAGCGAAAGTCCTTGGAGCTCCTATTATGTTGGTGGAGAATTAGTAATTTCTTCCTATAGTTATACTTTTCAGATGGGGATGCCCAAACTATTATTGTTTCAAGAAATCATGAACACGTATCAATTAATCTGTCATGCAGTTTTCAGCCAAATTTGGTGAACTAAGTAGTGGCTGAAATTTTTATGACTAAGATTTATAGTCCAAAACTTTCAAGAAAACTTACCCTTTGAGTTGTGCACAAGAGAAATTTAAGGTGCTATTAAAACTTTAAAATTATTCAAGAAAAAAAATTTAATATAATGTGTATGAATTCTTGAAACATGCTTACATTAATATAAATAAGTTAAATCAAAAGAACGGGGGTGCCTGAACTGCAGCTTTTTATTTGGGACTGGGGGAATAGTTAACATTGCGCAGCAATAGTGTGTGGGAGAATTTAAATAACAAGATGTACAGGTAGGTTAGAGGAATTTCAGCATTTTGGTTGAGTGCTTTTGTTATTTAAATTCTCTGCTGACATTTTTGTATCAACAGGGAGTAGAAAAACTTTGAAATTGTGTTAAAAATAGATAGACAATGATCAACAAGATGGTACATTATATAGGTTTTAGTGATATGTGAACAACTGAAATTAGACTGATTGAGTGAGGTTATTATTTCTCCTGGTCCATTTAAATTCTACTTAATGGTTTTGAAGTACTGCAGTTTCATTTATAGGTTTAGTAATCAAGCAGAAAGATAGACTCAGGTATTGCAGATGAAATTAATCTCCTTTCCTGGCAAGGGAAGAAAAGTGATCCAGGAATAATTACATTTTGCCCACTTCCTGTACCTTAAGAGGAGCATTTAATATCCCAAGCACTTTAAATGGCTATTTTAAGCAATGCAGAAACTTTAATGTCTAACTGTCTTAACTTAGTTTTCTCCTGCAGCCTAATCCTCAGTGGGGTGTTACCTACTCAAATACCCTCTTTTTGTGTTGTTTTATTTCTCAGGAGCTAGAATTTTTGATGCAAGTTCAAGCTATATAAAAACCAGCTAGATATTCAGAATACAAGCCTACTGTGAACTAAATTTTCTATTTAAAGCCTAACGTTCATGTTAGTCTGATCTTCCTGTTTGGTATTAAAAATAATTCTACCAATTTGTCCATGGATAGAAGTACAATCATTTTAAGAAAATTAAAGTTTAAAATGGTAGAAATTCACAATAGAGTGGAAGGTGTTTTAAATCATATATATTTTGGTAATGCAATATATGCAATTTTATTTAAAGAAGTCACCCTCTTGGGTCCTTCATTTTCTCAGGAAATGTGGGCAAGAATAATTTATTTGTAGATAGGGAAGTATTTTAGTGTAGTGACATGCAACCACAAGCGTTACTGTGGTTACTTATTTAGGAGTAACTATACATTTAACTTGAGTGCTCAGAGTTAAAATTCTATAATCAAAATTGCAAAACCATCAGACTTTATTACAGAATATTGAAGGGGGAAAGGTTTGGGGGAAGAATAGGATTTATTGCTCAATATTTGAAATCCACTTCACTTTCATTTATTTGCTAAGCAGCCTTAAATCTATGAGTGAAGGATTCCCTCTGGAGAAACAAACCCTCAACACAGATCCTCTATCAGTTTCTGGTTCATTTACTGGAGATATCCAAAGTAATATCCATCAGATAATCCTTCATTGCCCAATGCACCTATGAACAGACAACAAAAAAGTCAGTTAAAATGTAAGGAAACAATTAGCCATTATAACAGGCTGGCTGAGTTAAAGCTGAAGAATCCTGACTCGGACTCGCACTGGGGCTCTGAATTGTAGCATTGCCTGGCAAACAAGGCAGTTTACCTCGTTCCTCACCTCCCAGAAATTGTTTCTTAAAGGCATTGGCTTACTCACTTTCCTTCTCTGCCGTACCAAGCAAGGAGCAGGCTTGCAGCAGCTGGGAAGCACTGCAGGCCCTTCTCTGTCCTCTCTGAGGAGCCTGATGGGGTGCTGGGAGAGTCAGAGTCTCCTACAGCGGCCAGGGGCTCTACAGCTTCCGTGCTAAGCATCTGTCAGCGAGGGAGACCTGTATCCTTCCTTTTGTGCCACATGTGAAAGGTGTAAATAGTCTCCTCACTCCATCAGAAGAATTTTCACTGTGGATTTTGGTTTGGTTTTCCACCCCTCTTCTCAAGGGAATCCTGCTCCTACCTCTCCAATATAGCCCCTGCAAGAATCTGTACCAATTCTGGTCCTTATAATCCTCCCCCAGTACTACAGGTGGGAAATTCCTCAAACCAAGTTTATTTACTTATGGGTTTTTTCAGATAGTTTTTTAAAATTTTACAAAGTGCAGTTCTAAAGCCTCCTTACCTCCATTTTCAGACTTCCCTTTGTCAAGGCTCTACTGCAGTATATGATGTACGAAATTTATGTACAAGCTATGGTTCAGTTTGCATTTTGAATGTTGAACAGAACAGTGAACGTTCTGTTTTATTTGGTATATTTCAGATATTTATTAACCAGAGAAACAGTTACATGTTTCTTATGGTTTTCAGGTCCCAGGCAGGCCTGTTTTTTTCATTTTACAGAAAACAAAGGAAGACAGATTATAGTGGCTTCATACAAGATGCAGGACTTAAACTAAATTTATGGCTCAGTATGGTAAACTTACAGTCTGTCTCCACTCTTTTCTCCCAAATTTTCAGGCCAGTCTCAGTGATCTTTTTGTATGCCACACTGGATGGTGTATTTTCTCAGTCCTGCTAGTATTGCAGCCTGCATATTCTCCAACAAGCCATTCCTACACCTTGTCCTGCTGATGTATTCCTTAGTAATAATAATATCCACTGCAGACAATCCCATCATGATATAGTACGCTCTCTTACTGTCTAAACAGCTGATTCTAAAGATATCTTTCTTTAGAATAATATTCTTATCCCACTAAAAAACATACTCCATTTCAAGTTATATTATTCTCTAGATTTTTAACAACTTTACTCTGTTGCTCTTAATTCCATAGCCAGAGTTCTGCTAAAAGGCAGAGCACTTTATAACAGCCTTTTTAGTTTTTCTTTTATTATTCCACTGGCAAACTGCATCCTCAGTGTTTTCCAGTCCTGGCCGGTTTCCCTTGAAGTTAAAGGGGAGATAATCTGGAGACTACAGCTATCAAATCAAGCAGACATTTTTATTTGGGAAGTTATGAAACTTTGGCTGGCTTGCTGTTGTGACTGTAGTCGTAACAGCAGATAGCATGTCCCAGTGCAGGATTGTAATTGTTTTCTGTCTGACCTTACACAGGACGGAGCTGGAACCTTTATAAGAAGCTCTTATAATGAGCTAAATATGCTGAATTTAGCCTATATTATCACAGTATACATGAGTGACAAAAAAGAAAATTCTTCAGGGAAATTTAAGTGTAGGGAATGAAATAAAATATTTGTCCATTTAACTTTGTTTTAATGATTGAAAAGCTGCAAATAGCGTACTTCCAAGTGCATTGCATTGCTTTCTCACTGCAAACTTAACAGTTAGATTTGACTAGTAAAGATGTATCTCCTTTGAAAAAATATCAGAAACATGGGAATTTGAAGGGATCACCTAGGTTCAAAGCAATGCAGAATTTGCTTCCAGCTATAGGCTATGGAGGTTGAGGAAGGAGAGGGTAACGTCTGAATCACATCAAAGATCTATGAATTAGTCTAAGGGGACTATAGGACATCATGTGGAGGCAAGCCAGCAGGCTTGCCTTTGCTTTGCAGGGGTTCTAAATGTTATTGCAGAGTTAGTAGCCCAGAAATAGGCTCTAGTAGGAGCCTAAAAATAGGCTCCAATAGGAGCCTGAAAATAAATATACAAAAACAAACCCACAAACCTGAAGAAAAATTACCATAGGAATTCACTTGCCATTTAGATTAAGGTCAAATTTGAAACTCACAGCTGCTTTTTCATTGATGTAAAACTGTACATATAAATATGAAGAGATATTTATATCAACCCCTCTGATACCTCATTCATGCTTTATAAACCTTTCAACAGGTTTTTCCCCCATAATCAGAGGATGTAAAATATTCTACCTATAACACTGAGCTGGTTATTGGCATAATAGCCTGACTTTTTGGTTATGCCCACTCACCTCCCTTCCCCTTGCTTACAAGAGTGCTGTTACACAACTGTTTGAGTTCAGTTTTACTTCTAGAAAACAAACCCATGAGGAAGTTTCCCCAGGACTTGCCGCATGCACCTGAAGGGGTGCACTGACCTGCACATGTACCCACCTGCACTGCATCTGAAAGTCAGAGCACGCACTTCCAGCACTGGCTTTTTGTCCTTTTGGAAGCATCACACTCATGCTGCAGCCTCTTCCTATGCTGCTTGGTGAGAGCACAGAACATCCCAAGGCATGTGCCCGGGGAAGGAACACATCAGGCTGCCGGCTCTGGGGGAGGACGGGTCAGCAGAGGAGTTCTGAAATAGAGAGAGGCCGAATGTCACATAGCAACAGTACAAGAGGGGCTGGAGCCTGAGAACAGCAGATACGGGATGAGTTGGGAAGGTGGGAAGGTTAATGTACTTGTTGTAAAAAGAAATGGCACGCAATCACCCACTCGTGTTTTCATGTTTAGTGAGACGTTTTCAAGGGCTTTAGAAGTAATTACTTTTGATACAATAAATTACATTTACATCATTTTTAATCAATGAGAAATCAAATGACAGATGTAAACATTACAGAGACTGAGGAGCCTATTACCAGCGTGATTTTAATTATTTAAACTACAAATCACTTCCCCACTTCATGTATCTGACAATAATTCAACCTCACCTCAATTTTAACTTTTTCTGTTTTGTTCCAGAATTTAGCTTACGAAATCATTCTTACACTAGGACAAGCATTTGAGGTGGCCTATCAGCTTGCACTACAAGCACGAAAAGGGGGCCATTCTTCAACCCTCCCTGAAAGCTTTGAAAACAAACCCTCTAAACCTATTCCCAAACCACGTGTTAGTATTCGGAAGTCAGTGGTAAGTAGAAGGTAGTTATGCATGCAAAAAAATCCAAAATTCAGCCATACAGTTAAGAGTTTATATACTAGAAGCTGTACAAATAAAAATACCTCGAGACAGAAATGCTCCATCTTGCCACCTCTGCTCATCAGCTGGCAGGGTTGTGTCACCACAGCACTGGCAGCCATTTCAAACAACTGCTTATTTCAGATTACTCCAGTTTAAGATGTTGCTTGGTTAGTCTTGTGTATATGTGTCTTACAGTAATGACAGAGATTTAATTAATTCCGTTTAATCAATGCATACCTCTCAAACTCTGTGGTTTCACAGACTTTCCTAACCTCTTATCACCTAACCTGTTTGGTATACGATCACAGCATATGTATCCTAATCAAATTACAAATACAAACCAATTTACAATTATCCTGTCAGACCAAGCAACTTCTTTTCTTACTTTTTTTTTTTTTTTTTAATATCTGGGATTCAATATACCTTTTCAGTATTAATCACAGACTCATAAGAAACAAAGCTCATTGAAGCATACGTACTGATTGTCTTCAGGATGCCCTCCTGAAGCGCAGAGATGACAGAGAAATATTCTTTACAGTAGACCTTTTAAAAAAATTATGAAAACTATTATAAATTAAGTGAGAACACAGGCACAGGGTGATGTGGGAGGGAAAGGAGAAAAATGACCGCACACTGTATCATATTCACGGACTATAAAGTGAGAATTGTACTCTGTGACACTTAATTATTGGGTGAGAGGAGGGTGGGGGGGGAAATGTATGACTGTACACTTTGTCATCCATTGCCACGGAATCTTCCTCCATAAAATTTTAAGTAGAAACATTTCCTGATGCCATCGTCTGTCTCATTAGTGAACAGACTTCTCAGGATGAAGTGTGGCTTTAATGAACTCTGATGCCCTATAGCTTGGGGGTAAACACAGCTCTGATCTCAACAGGAAGAAGAAGGCAGCCATGAGTACATGGGAGTGTAGACACCACCATACTTGCTGCTGTACGACTTTGTCAATTCAGGATTTGCCCTGTTAGTTTAAAGAAAAACCCTCTGCTCAAGCTGCCGTGCACGGAGATGGTAACCCGTCTGTATGTTTGCATTTGTCTTAAAGCAGATAGATCCATCCGAACAAAAGACTCTTGCGAATCTACCCTGGATTGTTGAACCTGGACAAGAGGCCAAAAGAGGCATTAATACCAAGTATGAAACTACAATTTTCTGATACAAAACTGTCCCCCTGTTCCTTGTTGTGCCTTGCACGCCAAGCAGTCACAGCACAGCCTTTCCTTTATGGCAACGTTTCAATCCAGCAGAGAGGAAGACTGCACTGTATGAGTGGCCTTGTAACTAACAAAAAAGGCTGACAGTCATTTCTGGTGATGTTCTTCTTCCTGCAGCACTGACAGAAGAATGACACTATATGAAGACTTTTAAAATTACAGTCCACAAGAGGAGTGAGAAACCTTATTTTTCATGCAGTTCTCCCTTGTGACTCTGCCACAGTGCTTTCTTTGATTTCTTATTTTAGAATTCTACTTTTTAAAGAAAAAAAAAAAAAAAACAAAAGGTCTCTAAACTAATACTAATGCTGCCTATAAGTAGAGTATTTGATTGGGTTTTTTATTTAAATCTTGGCAGTTTTTAATTGAAATAGAACCAGAATGAATAAATAGATTATTTGTGAAACCACTGAAGTCATTAATAATTACTGTGTTGAATAAAGAACTCATTAAAGTGACAAGAAATTAGGCACCCTGATTTCTGTGTGCGCTGATTTTATATGTAATCATTGATGTCCCTTGATCCTCTACAGAAATAAGAACCTCTTGCATTGTAGCAAAGGATCAGAGTTTTATGAATGGTTAGAAAAAGGTATTAGTAATGCACAGAAAACATTTATTAAATATTTTTATGGAAGAGAAGTACTATAGGAAAACATATGAATATTTATGGAAGGAAGCCAGATTAATTATGAGAAATATTGTTTATTTTAAAGTTACATAAACGACTGCAATTGCAGCATTATGAAAACTATAAGAGTTGTAGCATCAGTGCACTGGATGTTCTGTGTGATCAGTCTGGAATGAAAGCAGAATGGTCATTCTACTACACCTACATAGAGTTAATGCAGTTCAACATTGCTATAGCCATGAATTCTACTAGTATTTTTTAAAAAATAATCTCAGTGGTTCTAAAAAAAGTCAAAACCATGGATTTTGCTATCAAGATTTCTGTCACAGAAAGCTTGTTTGGAAGAGCGTTGATAAAATTCTACTGCAAAACATTTTCTAAATAAAAACAGCAAGAAAAAGAAAAAAATTCCAAAGTAATAAAATTGTTTTCATGAAACAAAATAATTAAGCATTTGCTTAATATTTGGTTAAATAAGATTTACTTACTTTTTCTTTAAAGTGTTTTAATTTTTTTAATGTCTGTGGAGTATTTGTATAATACCATGATGTATATTTATGTAGAACTGAAATTATAACAGTAAAAATATCATTATAGGAGAAAAATGACATTTTAACGTATATTGTTCTATCCAGTCAAATTGTGAATCATTTTGAAGTTCATTATAGAGATATTGATAAATTGTGTGGTTGTCTTAATGTTTTTTTTAATTATTATTTCATATCCAGCTGAGGTTTTTCAGTTAGAATCATCAGTTGGTATATTCCAAAAAATGGATAATTGACTTGGTTTAAAACTGATAATTGTATATGGTTTAGTTAAACCTAATCATAGCGCTGAGTGATGACATACTTTTAATACAGTATTCAATTTACTTGAACAAAATAGTTCCTTGTACATATTTTTGCTTATTCACTGTTGATATGTACTTAGTCAACTGACAGTAAAAAAAAAAAATAACACTAAAAATATGGTACCAAAAGGAAAATTGTATAGGAGAACAGTAAATAGTAGCCTCACTGCAACAAATACTTATGTAAATATGCTTGGGCTTCCAGTTATAAATTTTGTAATTTTGTCATTTATTTATATCCTATAAAAGCACACAAAATAAAAGGAAGTTGTACAGTCCCAGCTTTGTGTATCATTTTATCATTGCTAAGGGAAATCAGGGGCCTGATATGAAGGATACTGAAATCCGTGAAAGACCCCTCCCCCCCATTTCCCTGATTTCCCTGGGCTTTGGATCTTGTACCGAAGAAACCTCGGAATTTCTGTGGAGAGAGTTTTGGTTTGCAATACAGATTTTGTTTACAGATGGTAAAAACATCACACTTAAAAGTCCTTGATTAACTGGTTCTTCCATGCTCTGCTCAACTGCTGAATTCCCATATTTAATCAGACCATGTAAAGACTTGTGCAGGAGTTGTGTTAAAACACATTCACTTTAGGCACGTGAAGTACAAATGGGCCAGGTTTTCAGGATATAAAACTGGGGCACCTCTTATGCAGCTGAGTGACCCCTAAAATTAAAGGATGAGACAGCAGCTGCAGGAAAACTCTAAGCAGATGTAAAGGAAAGGTGTGAAACAACAGGAAGAACTGGCACCTTGCAGGAAGAATTTGATCTAGGTTCATCAAAGAGATGTCAAGCAGGTAAGGTGGCACAGTAAGCAGCTGAACTCATTTGGGAGAGATAATTGGGGCAAGAGACACTGAAGATAACTAGCAGGACTGATGAAAGATGAGACTGATGAAAGATGAGACAGATGAAAGACTGGTAGGGCAGAGAATTGAGTGTGAAGGTTTGGGGACACAGGCAGGGAGCAACTGAAGCCCCCACAGCAGACATAAATTTGAACTGGAAGGAAAGAAAAGAATTAACACACATATGGGATTTCTGCATTTGCAGAAACCTGGGATTTTAGAAGGAAATCTATCCGTCGTTACTAACCAATACTAGTGTAAGCCAGTTGGAGAGAAGTCTATGGGGTCTCCTCTAACATGGGAGAGTGGTTCAGCAGTCCTTTCTTCAGATCCAAAGGGACTTCTACAAATTTGCACTAATCCAAAGGAGTTACTACTTGATCTCTTGTCTTCTTTGGTTGAGGTGACTTTTCATTTAAGTTCCTGGTATGCTGGAATACTGCATAGGTAGTAAGGAGATAATGGTCAGTCTTAAGAGTGAAGGTAGGGGAAAAGCCAGAAACCTCTATAACATCAGAAAGTCAGGAAAATTGCTATTCTTGACTTCTAGGGTAAGAGGGAAGCAGAGGCAGTCTACCTCTGGAGGGTATATGAAGAACCTGGAGCATTTGGATGCTGTAAAACCAAGAGTTAATTCCAACGACTGACTTAGAGTGGGAAGGTGGAAAACAGGCAAAAGAAGAGAGGTGATACAACAGTGGAGTGCATTAGACATGAGAAGGTAAGCAAATTGAAATCCAAATGAGGTGTGGGTGGCAAAGGATTTTGAGAATTATGTGAGTAGTGAGGTCTCTAATACACTGTTGTGAATAGGTGTTTTAGGTCGCTCAATGAATCACTGGCAAAGGTATCGGCTAAAGCAGGTTTAATAAAAAAGTGAAAGCACAATAAAGCTCATTGGCAAGGTTCATTTTACTGCTGAACTACACAGCTGAAGCACACACAAAAATCGGACTAAAATCTAAAATTGATCAAACTAAAATCAATCTAACATTATCTATGTGGAGGTTGGGGATGGGACAAGGTTAAGGATGAAAAAGGATAAGGATGGTAGGGATTAAAAGGGATGAGGGGGACCCTCCTGTTGAGTCACAAAGTTCAGAGTAGACCCTTTTGCCAAACTTAGCTCCAGGCTTGACCAGTGGTTTAGGCCTAAAGTTTTTAACAGCACTTAAACTTGACTGCACTTCATTGATAGCCTAATATAAGCAAGTTAAGAATAGATTCTTTGGAATTCATAATGAGCACGACAGTAACTTACAGGCCTAACTTACTTACGAATCTGATCTACTTAAGAATTACAGATATCAACACCCACAGCACATGTGTAGGACAGTTAATTCTCTCACTATTTCTGAGAGGGCCAGGGCCTAGAGGCGTGTGGGTGTGGCTGGTTTGCTATTCCAAACCGCCCAGGTCATTGCAGGGGGATGTGGTTCCAGGTGGAAGAAAAGGTGAGTGCGCAATGGAAATGGCGCCATTTTCCTCCTTTTCTTCCGGAGCAAAGCAGCGACCGGAACCCTTGGGGTGGTGTGGGGGCAGAGCAGGCCAGTCAGTGCAAGCAGAGCGGTCAGTGCCGTGCAGACAATCTGGCTTGGAGGGTTTGTCCGTTGTTGTTTCTCGTTGTCTTGGGCTTGGGGAAGGAGGACACCAGCTGTGGGGGCGGCCGCCATATTGTCCTTTGTCTTGGGAATAGCCGTGCAGCTGCTGGGCTGCGGTAACATTCACCATTTTGTCTTCGTCTTGGTGGCCATGCAGAGCTGGGTGGGGGTGGTGAGCACATTTTGTGTGTAAATCACCTCTTTTATGCACTCTTCTTATGAGTACTGTTTGCTGTTACTGTTTGTTTTCCTTATCTCATTGCTTTTTCTCTAGTAAATTGTTACCTCAACCCATCTCTGCCTTTTTGTCCCTTTCTCACTGGAGGGGACTGGGGAGAAGGGAAGCAGCTGTTTGGCTTTAAACCACAACAATTTGCTGTAGTATATTCACACTTGGCAGACACACACTAAAGGAGTATGGATACATACCTGTGAAAAATTCCCCTCAGGATCAGTGAAGTACTCTTGCTGGATGCCTCTGCATCATTTCAAAGGGTGAAGGGTTGAGCTTTGAGGAGTGGGGGTATCAGCCCAGACTCCATCGTTTGCTTTTGGCAGTGGTCCTACAAATAGAGTGAACTTGAGAATTTGCTCACTCGGAGGAGTGTGCCACTCAGAGGGAATTGCTGGGTGCAGCCTCCTCTGGGGTCCAGGAGAGCTCAGAGGGTCTCACTTCGAACCACTGTTTATAGGTTTGCAAGAGAGTTTTCTTTTGTCACAGCAATTTTCCATCCTGGCCACAATTCAGGTCAGTAACTTTCCGTAAAAGTTCGAGCCTAAAAGTGGTGTTACACTTGGATTCTTATGCAGGCAAGAAAAATAGGTTTCCAAGACTGTTCACGAAAAAGCAGGAGCTCATTAGCCAAAATAAGTTCCTGGGAGCACACAGTGTTTCTGATAAGCTCAAGGAGCTTAGCCGAGCTGTCATTCATCAAGGCCAAGTCCTAACAAGCATTCCTGAAATCATAGTGTGGGCCAGTGTGAGAGCGGGGATGCACCACCACGTACGCACAGTAAAAGGGCTGCTGCTGCGACAAGGCTTAAAACTGCGTAAAGTCCTGACAAACAGCAAGGAACTTCTGTGTTTGTGGAGTTAGAGGGTTTCCTAAAGCAGATGATGATGTTGCATTTGAGACTGCAGGCAGTGACTCCTCCAAACTGGCCTGGTATTTATTAAAAGCCAGAAGAGCCACTGCTCACAGCTGGCAGGAGGAAATACTCAGAATCTTCGGTTCTGGTATTCTGCCAGGAAGTTTGTGAGAGGCTGCTTCACCTGCAGAACCACTAGGTGCACATGCCTTGCAGTTTAACGTCAACATCTCAGCATCAAAAACTGACATGGCCATAAAATGGTAACCATTGGCAAGGGAATTGTCAGGTTGTGAAGATTTTGTCTGTCCTTTGGAAAAGAAGCAGCATGCTGGACTACTAATAAAGAAGCAGCCTGCTAGACAACTAATGCACAGACAACTGTGAAATAGTTTATCTCCCATTCCAGATTAAAACAGGCAGTTTGTGCCACGTGCAGGACTCTAATTTTGCCCTAGATTTCTTTCAGTGTGTGCTGTTCAGCTGGTCCCCTTCACACTTCACTGGAAGATGATGTCTAAGATGTCATCAAGACAACAGTCTGGAAATAGTAACTTCAACTATCTCCAAAGTACCAGCCCAAAGAACAATTGACTCTACGAAGGAACGTCGTGGCAGTGACAAGCACATAAGAGAGACATGGCATAGGGATTAGAGACAATATTTAGATGTGGGCACTTATCTAAGAGGGATATTTGTTATTTCATGTTAAAAGACCATCTGAAGAGAGTGGGAGTAAAAAAGGCTCTTAACTGGCTGGAAACACTGGCAGGATTTTCAGCCCACTGGAAAGCACAGGGGGATAATGCTCAGGCTTCTACTGAAAAGCTCTGTTCAGTGCTCTTTCGCTTCTTCATGTGAACCTCGTTTTTTGCTAAGCCAGCAAACTGACTCTACTGGTATCAAGGCCACTCTGATTGTGGTTAACCATATGCTGGTTCCAGTTAACTTTCACACCTGATAACCTGAGCTAGACAGAGGCTGACCACAAGCCTCACTTGTGGCCAGAGTTCACACAGGATGTAGATTTTGTGGAACTGGTGGATGATTTCTGACCTACTGATTAGACAGTCACACTTATCCTCATTACAAGCCTGAATGCAACCAGCCTAAAAACCACTGTCCTGCTGAAGAGGCAGAAGAGGGAAAGCAGAGGAATGGCCTATGGTCCTTGCCTTTCAGGAAGGCTGTGCCCCAAATGCATGAACAGAAATTAGAGCTCCAGCTGGCTCCTGCTCTTGTAAAGACCAAAAGCAGTTTTCTCTTCAGTCGTACTTAACCTTTATATAGTGCCACATCTTTCTTCCTTCTGTGGAAATCAGGTACCTAGATATATTTGAGAATGTGGGTCTGGCTAAAGTGGTAACAACTAGGCAGAGAAAAATGCTATCAGTATGTAAATGAATCCAAATTCTCTTCTCTCTCTCCTGTCTTCTCTTGCCACTCTGAGCTTGGGTAGAAAAACTGCTTTTTCTATCAATCATAAAAGCTGAATTCAAAACACTTTACAACAACATAAGGAAAGACGAAGCTTGTGGGAAATAGTCAAGAACTGCCTGGATGCAGGCCTTGTCACATGCTGTAGGACAACCCTGCTTGAGCAGGGCGGTTGGACCCACTGTTGTCCCTACCAACCTTACCCATTCTGTGATTCATAGTTTCTATGTGTGATGAAGTCTATCACAGATGTAACTTCATAAGCTCACTTGATTGTAAGACACATGCCTTTTTGTCTTTTTAAACATATTTCCTACTTTCAAGTCATTAGAACTGCTCAAATTCTCCACACCTTTGTATAAAGCTAAATTCATGCTAATATTAAATCCTTAGGGGGAAAGAAAAAAAGGAAAAGAAA
>VYZQ01026340.1:4486-20265 GCA_013400655.1 Mystacornis crossleyi | reverse complement strand
CCATTCTGTGATTCCATGGCTCTCCTGCCCACATCAGCTCTCACCCCTGCCCAGAGTGGCTCCTGTCATGACACTTTGGGTTCTGGACAGAACTGCCAGCAGGAGTTCCAAGAACATTGTAAACACCTGGTTTTCCGGGCTCCTGCTCTCCATATGGCTGGAGGTGCTCTGAGATCTGTGTTTGGATGGGCTGGCATCGTCCAGGCAAGCAGCACTTTAAAACATGTGTACAAGAGAAGAGAGAGAGCTCCTGGTGCTGACTTAGGCAGGAGTTAAGGATACCTCATCCCTTGCTTTTTCAATTAGCATTTCTAAAGGCCTTTAGGATCGGTGGATAGACAGGAGTATTGAAATGCCATGTTGTATTAGGAATTGATCTCCTCTTAATAGGCTTTAGGCAAATTAGAACGGATTATTTTACTGGAAAACTGAGGGAAATGGGCGGAACACGGAGTGTCACTGGCCCCTTCCCCACCTTTGCTGAGATCGACAGAGCTCCATCATGCAACCCAAATCAATGGAAAAGCAGGAATAGATGATCATCAGAAGGGCCTGACATTAGATCATACACTGCCTGCTGTGTCCTCTCTCCCTCTCCTTGCCAGGAACAGCAGCCAGCAGTCCTGGTATCCTCTGGGGAACATTAGGTTCATAAAACAGGGAGGAACTGCTATTGGAAAAGCAATGAAGTATTAGTGGCCTCTGTGCAGTCGTAAGGCTGTGGCTGCGCCCTTCTCAGAGCAGCCTGGATTGACGTGCTGGGCTCCAGGGCTGCTTGGATCTCCTGGAAATGGTGATTGCACATCCTTAATCCAACAGTGAGAAGTGATGATGGTGATTTCAGTGAGGTGCCCTGCAAGAAGGAGAGGCAGGGACAGCAAAGGAAGGATGCCTCAGGGGATGGGGAGGACAATGCTTGCCCTCCCACCTCTTACTTTCCCTGCCCCAAACATTTTCCCTACTTTCCGAGGTGGTACCACAGTCGTGGTTGTTCCCTTGCACCCAGGCAGAGGCAGCAGGGCTTGATTCCATGACCTGAAGGATTTCCCCTTTGAAATCCACCCTTGCAATCTTCCTGGCAGCCATTTAATCCTCTCCCCTGGGAACTGGGGCAATTTCATGGCCACAATAAGCCACCAGCGTGACTTGAGCGAGAGCTGCTGGAGCAGCGGCTGGAAGCGCTGAGGCAGGAGATGATGAATTCCCTGGAACTTCATCATCCCAGAGGCTGCTGACGCTGCACAAAAGCAGAGTGGTGGGGAGGGATGGCTTGGCCGAGCGTGCCATGGTTCACCAAGCTCCTCTTCTGGTTAGTTATTCATTTAATTATTTGTAATGACTCTCATCCACCCAGCGTCTGCTCCTGTACCCGCCTGGCTGGTCATCGCGATCCTGCTCCCAACCATGCTCCCTGCAGCCCTGGATGGTTTTCAAGTGTTTTATACAGAAATATTAATTGAAGGGGGCTTTATTTTAACGCTGGTGGGCCAGGAATGATGCTCTTGGGCAGGAGGTGATGGTTTCAGAGGAGTAGGAAACAGCTGAGCCCAGTTGGCACAGCGGAAATGATCCTTTTTTTAAATTTTGCTGCCAGAGAGCAGTCCAAGCTGCTTGGACAAATAAAATAGAAGTGAGGTCGTAGCAGGAGATTAGGTCCAGGAGTGTGTTTCTGAAGTGAGTCTTAAAATGATTTTGAAGGGACACTTTCCACTAGATCAGGTTGCTCCAAGGCCGATCCAGCTTGGATTTCAACACTTCCAGGGATGAGACATAAAAAACCTCTGTGAGTAACCTGTGCCAGTGCCTTTTTTCTTGAACAAACCAAAACTAGACAAGGTTAACATACTGCAAACACTGATTCAGTCTACGGGATCAGGTTTTGGTGGGTCTGGAGTAACGCTCCTGAAGTACATCTGTGTGGATGGGTTTTAGCAGGAAATGTCACTTTGCAGGGGGGAATAACATGCTAACGGAGGTTTGTGGCCCTCTCTGGAAGACAGGTGTTTCTGTTGCTCTGGTGAGCTTCAAGATATTTTCTTTTTTGTCATAATCATTATTTATCTTCCAGCAAAGGCACCAAATGCTTGCAACCACCAACTCCTTCTTTGTCCTCCATCCCCACTGCTCTTTCCCTGACAATTTTGAGTCCATCCCCATGATTTGGAGAGGGTTATTGTGTCCCGCTCTTTGATAACTATGTGATACCAACCTCTACGTCCCTCCTCGAAGTGTGGTTGAGGCATCTGCCACCAACTTGCTGGGGAAACTGTCCTTGAGCATCAGCCTCCCGTGGATCCCTCAGCAGCTGAGGAGGCCCAGATAACGCTGAAAAGCACCAGCTGAGGGATGGGAGGTATCTTTTACCTTCTTTCATCTACCAGACCCATGGGCTGCTCGCCAGGATGCCTGTGGGTCTAGCCATGGCCAGGGTGGGAGCTCGGAGAAGGCCAGAGCCTGTGTCTTTAAAGATTAATAGTGTTGTTTGCTCATTAAGGGGATCGTTTTGAAGTCAGCACTAGCCAGAGCGTTCGAGTGCAAGCATCTGTTTGCTACTGGGAGAGGATATTTATTGTCTGATACTTCAATGGATGTAAATAAACAGCCAGCCCTAGATAATGTTCAGACAAACAAACAAACAGCTGCCAGAAGAGGTCCCTTGGTAGTTGACCTTCGGGAAGCATCATGCTGATGTTTTAATAGCAGCCAGCTCTGCAGAGTCGAGCCCAGCGAGCGAAGCCTTCCAGGAAGAGGAAGGATTAATGTGCAGCCTGAGAGTGCTGGGCCCTGGGAACTCCCACGTGTTGGGTTAAAGGAGGGCAAGGGAGCTCGGGGTGCTGAGCTGAGCATCTGGGGGTCTAAGGAGTGTGCATGTGCAGGACAGACACTCCGGAAGCGGGAGCAGGTAGATGATCCTGCTGTGGAGGTGATGGGTGCGTTTGTGGAGTGTGGGTTGTGGTGGACTCAGCATTTTGAGACTCACATGTAGTCCTGGAGCCCCCTCTGCCTCTTGTTGCTCCCCTTCCTCTTGCCTTGCAGAGGAGCTCGTGGTTCACAGGCAGTTCCCAGGAGCGATCCCAGCTGGACTGTCAGTCAGGCTCTCATCCCACAGCCCCCAAAAAACATCTTGACTATAGGAATTCCCATCATCCAGTCGGAAGAAAACTCTATCCGTTGCCAGCACCCCAGCTCCAGGTGGGGCTTGTGGCTGATGCCAGCGGAGAAGAGCAGGAACAGAGGAAACAGGTGGTGTGTGCTTCAAACTCCCTGCAGTTGGAAACTTGAGGAGCTTTCTGAGCAGAGACTGAGTCTGAGTCCCTGATTTTAGTGGTGATCACCTGCAAGATTTGATGAGAACCTTCCCATTTTTCCTTCACATGCTCTTTGATTTTTTTCACCAACTCAAGTGCCCTGGTTCTAGCAGGAGCCTTGGAGCCAGGAATAAATCTCTAAAAGAAGGTGCAGTTCTGTTGTCTGATGCTCAGGATTGTGAAGAACGTGCAGGGAAGGTGGAGATCCTCTGGGCTCCTTGCCTGGGGTCCAACATAAGAAAGACAGAGTTTAAGGCAGGTAAAAGGATGGCTGGAGTTAAGGGCCAGACTTCTGGCTGCAGTCTCCAATCATCACCTCACTGCTGGCACGGGGCTCGCATGGGCTGTGCAGTGTGGGTTGACGTCTGCCAGATTTTCTGGCCTTTTCCTGAATTTTCCTTTTTCTTAGCTGCTAGATTTAACTAGGGAGAGGGGTTTCTGCATTTAGAGCTGTTGGGCTGTGGGTGTGCGAGGACACGTGTGTGTTTGTACATGTATGGTGCAACGAGCCCCGTCCCTCCCTCCCCCCCTCTGCAAAATAATGACTTTTCAGGCAATTAGGCCAGCAATAGCTGTTAAATCACTTCCGAGTCGCTCTGTATTCCTGGTGTGAAGCCTCTGCAATCTTTTACCTGCACCAAATGCATAGGGGAGATCCCTGGGGGCTGTGCCTCCTGTCTCCATGGTTTGTTAACTCCAGCCGGCTGTTTCTCCAGCCTGCCTCTTCCATCTCCGAGCTCTTTCCCCTCTAATGGGACCTGGCAAAGGCTGCGGACAGTGACTGAGCTCTGGGGTGATAATTGGCTGCTTACATATCTGGCGGCCTGCAGATCTGACCCTGGTGGTGCTGAAAAATCAAGGTCAAAGCAGCGAAGATGTGAGGTTTGTTTAGCACAGGGATCAGCGGAGAGTGAGGATGCTCTGACAGGAATGAGAAGCCACGAAGGGACTGGGGGAGAGGCAGAGTGGAGACAGCAGACAAAGTTCCCGGACTGCTCCCTGAGAGGGAGAACTTGGAGCTGGAAAGCCTCGGTGGGAAAGAGGAAAGGCTCCTGTTGTGGGGGTATTTGTTGTGCTCGGGGCAGAGCCCCAACAGGGAGCCTCCTGTGCTCCTCAGCCAGCAGCCCTTCCTGCCTCCTTCCTTTCCCCTGACTGTCCTAAGGGAAGTGACTCAGCCCAAGCCTGCTGGCATCTTTGCCCTTGACCTCACGGTTGATGCACATCAGTGTCCACTTTCAAGAAGAACGACTCAGAGGAGCTGAATTCCTCTGTGAGGGACCATGGACATGAGCGAGCCCCTGGCTCCCAGGCAGCCAGAGCTGGTGGGAGTCAGGGGTGCTTTGTGCTGGGCTTTAGGCCCTGAATTCTTCGTGTCTGGGATGCTCAGTGCTGGGCTTTAGGCCCTGGATTATCTCTGTGCTGGGGACATTCAGTGCTGGGCTTTAAGCCCTGACCTCTTTGTGTGTGGGGGATGCTCCGTGCTGGGCTTCAGGCCCTGACCTCTCTGTGTGCTGATGCTGGACGTGTGTTGCTGTCATCAGTAGATCCATCAAGATGACAAATTAACTGCAAGTCCTCCCGTGTCACTGGACCAGCCCAGCAGCCAAGGCCTGCATGTGCTCCCACTCCTGTGGAGGCTGATGGATAACGTGTAGGATCTGAGCATCCCTGAGCATCCTCCACACCCTTTGCTGGCACAGAGAGCCCCTCTAACTCCTTTCTGCTAAATTTTCCTTATCTTTCCTGGGGAAATCATATTCCTCTGTTGTCCCACAGCTGGTGAGTACATCAAGGAAGGACAAAGATAACAATCTGTATATCACTGCTGCCCTTTGCTCATACAGACTTTCCAGCCCTTTATCAATCCCTCTCTTCCCTTCTCTTTGACTTTCTAATACTGAAGATGATTCAGGCTCAGTTTCTTGGCTGAGAGGTTGATACAGAAGGAACAAGCTCAAGGACTGTGCCAGGGAACAGTGGGAACAGGTCTTGACACCATAAGTTCTCCACAGCTTGTTGTTTCCTTTGGGTGGGAAGAATGCTTTTTGCTCAGCTATCCAACTGCAGGCTGGGAATCTTTGGTCAGGAAGGAATGGAGGTCATGGTGTGGGGCATGATGAAGATCTCCTACTGCTTTGTTTCTTTTAGGGAAAGGTACTGTGATGTTTGTGTTGCTGCAGGATAGAGCATTTTCAGCAAGTGAAAGGCAACACATGGGAAACAGAGAGAGAGAGATCAGGAACGTGGATGCACCTCTGAAACATTACTGTGGGGTTTGCTGCTGCACAGAGCCTCATAAAATCCAAAAGAATTCCTGTGAATAGCTCCTTTATCCTGTCTTGTTCTATAATGAAAGGGATTGCAGAACTTCTCCATCAGCTTTTGAGCCCACACTCTAGAAATTGTTTTTAAGCAGGTAAAGAAAAGTCTGTTGTTTTCTGAATTTTCTTCTGTATCACTGGATCATTGTCAGGGATAGACTGGGACTGGGTGTCTGGTTCCTCCTCATAATCCCAGTTATTGATGTCCTTAAGTGACACTCTGTTATGAGATGTGTCTGGAATCATAAGGTGCCACATTCGTGCAGGACTGATTTCAATACCTGATACATGCAATCAGCAAGAGAAATAGTCTGTGTTGCACTGAACACTCTGCAATAATAAATTGTCCCGTGGAACATTAGCAATAAGAGCAATAATATTATCTGAGTAGCATTTGAGTGAGTCAGCCCTGCAGATTTGTGTGGTTTTTTATCTTCTGCTCATCACCACCACAGATCCTTCGCTCGTGCCATCATTTTGAGCGTGGTAGATTTGTCCAGGCGGTGACAGGAGCACAGTGACAGTGCCAGATAAAAGCGAGCAGGCTCTGCATTGTTCTTACAGTGCTCTTGTGTTGATGGGACCAGCAGAAGTGATGAAATCTGCTTTATCCTTTCAGTGAGGAGGCTGGGAAAAGTTCACTTTGTGATGACAGTGGTTGTTGTCTGAAAGACTTGGGCCACAATACATTTGTCCAATGATTATTTTGTATATATATTATAAATAGATATATATTACTGTGAGGGTGGTGAGAGAGAAGGTTGCCCAGAGAAGCTGTGGCTGCCCCTGGATCCCTGGAAGTGTCCAAGGCCAGGCTGGATGGGATTTGGAGCAACCTGAGATGGTGAAAGCTGTCCCTGCCCATGGCAGATGTTGGAATGAGATGATCTTTAAGGTCCCTTCCAACACAAATCATTCTGTGGTTCTGTGATTATTTGTTTTCAGTAGAAGGAGGAAAAATCCTCACGTTCTCCCTTTGCTTTTGTTGTCGCTGCACAGATCCGTGTGGATGGCACCACCAAGAACACGCTGGAGTACGAGATCGTGCAGGTGGTGGACACTGGCCCCATCCTCCGGGACATGGCCTTCTCCATGGACCATGAACACCTCTACATCATGTCTGAGAAGCAGGTAAGGAACTCCAGCAGTCCATGGTGCTTTGAAAACCTTTTAGCTCCATCGTGCTGTGCACATCGGGGCTGGTCACGAATTCTGGCAGTGACCACAATTCCTACAAGGATGTGACCACAGTTCCCACAAAGATGTGCTCTGTTGTCGACCTCAGGATTTTTTATGCTCATAAACCTATGGAATTTATATTCTTTTGCAATACTGAAGGGCCAGGGGCACAGAACTAAGGGTGCAGGAACCAACCCCAGAGTTGTTTTGTCCTGCTGGCTGTAGGACAAGGAGTTTCTGCTGCATTGTTCTCCACCCCCACCCAAACTGTGGCTGCATCTGCCACAGACAGAGGAAGGTGGAACACCGAATGATTCGGCTCGAACTGGAGTTTTTGGAGAGGCTGGAGCCTCTTCGGGACACAGTGGGCAAGAGTGTAGGATGCTGCCCTCTAGGGTGCAGGCCAAGCTTAGTGTGGCGTTCCTGTTGTGTTATCAGCGTTATGATTGGAAATGCTGGCAGCCAGATTCCAGGGAAGGACCAACTTGAGTGTTCAACATGGAATCCTGGCTGATCTCAGCGGAATTCTTGGCCTTGGGAAGTTTGCTGCTTGGGGTAGGGGTAGGAGGAGGAACTACTTTTGCATGAAAAATCCCTTGTTTATAATCAGTCCTGTGGGTGTGCAGGATTACTTGAGCTGTCACACCTGGTTGAGTCACAGATGCTCATGAGGAGCTTTAAATCCACGAAAAGAGTGGGGGCAGTGAGGGATTGTGGTGGGGTGATGGCAGTTGCCCTGCAGTGCCACTTCAGTGGAGGCCACCACTCTGAGTGGGACAAGTTCACCCATACCTGTTCAGTGATTTACTGAACGAGTGTTACTGGTTACATTTTCTAATCTGTGAGGGTCATTTCTTCTGCTTGCACCACTTTAAGTGTTTTGTGATGTCTCCAAACATTTCCCTCTACTGTGGATATTTATACCCAAAATTTGGCGTGGGGAGAGGAGCAACTCTGTAAATTCCTCCTGATTAAAGAGGCTGAGAGGTGCCATAACTCCGGAGAAAGGACAGGATGCCAGAGCTGGGATTCTTTCTCATCTGCTCCTTGCTGGGCAAGGATGGGATGTCACTTCCAGCCCTAAAGTGCCAGCAGTTCCTGTCACTTTTTGGGATGGGGTGAGAAGCTGGAGGCAGGTGATGCCCGAGCTCCTGCAAGACTTTGAGCATGACAATATTCCCTTTCCTCATCCTTTTATTGTCTGGGTCCTTTCCTTTTCCTTCTGTGTAGAATGGGACTCCTTGAGGGTCAAAGCCCTGGAGCAGGACAATGAAAGCACCAACAACCAACCCACTGATTTTGGGTTTGCTCAGTGTCCTTTTTGTGCGGGCCCATTTGAGGTCACCTCAGACACCACAGCTGGCTTTGCACAGCCCTTCAGATTTACAGAGGCTCTCAGGAGTTGTCTCAAACCTCTGGGGGAACGGGCAGTGGGACAGCAACCTTCATTCCCTCACATCCTTAAGACATGAAATCTGGAACAAGAAGAGCAATTACTTTTTCCTCCAGAGACTTCCAAAAACTGATTCTTGCTGGCCCAGTGACTACCTGCACCTCCCTGACCATTACAGCACGAGCAGACTCATTTTGTGCTTGGCTGTTCCAAAGCACAAGTTTTACCTGGTGTTTTTAGGACCCCAAGCCCTGTAGAGAGCTCAGGAGCTCTGAGCCCTGGGTGATTTATCAATCATCTCCTCCCACCCATCTTTGACGCCCATGGGTGTCTCTGTGAGAGAGGCTGGTGGAAAAGACAGGGACTGTTGTTATTTAAAATCTGATGTAAGCCTGTGAAACACTCAGCACGACATCAGCCTTTGCCCAAATCTGATTTTATCTGAGGCGGGTGATGTGAGTGACAGCGCTGCCAACACAGCAGTGCAGTCACTACCTGTGTGCTCATGATAGAACACACTCCAGTGCTGGAATAAATTAACAATTGTAGAGCCTCAGTGAGTGGGTGCAGGGGTTTGCCTTTGCTGGAGGCAGGATTATGAACAGGCTGCCCTCGGGGAGCAAATATCCCACCCACTCTACAAGCCATGCCCAGATGTTTCCTGAAAGGGTGAAGATTTGACTTATCAGAGGTTTTCACTGCCCACAGTGATTTTGGAAGGTCTGTGGAGATGAGGGACAGGGGGGTGATGGCTTGACCTGACCTTTTAAAGATAGACAGGGCTTGTGCTCTCCTTGGGGAAGGAGGAGGTTTCTCCTCCCTCTGCCTGCTGGGTTCAGCCCTGCGTGTGCCCCAGAGATAAGAGTGGTTCTGTTATTACCTGTGTAGTTATCAAAAGCTGTTTTCATGGAATCATAGAGTCATTAAGGCCGGAAAAGTCCTCTAAGATCATCAAGTCCAACCTTCGAGCAAACACCCCTGTGCCCACTAAACAATATCGTGAAGTGCTACTTCTACTTGTTTTTTGGATACTTCCAGGGATGGTGACTCCACCGCTGCCCTGGGCAGGCTCTTCCAATGCTTAACCACTCTTTCACTGGTGAAATCTTTCCTAATATCCAGCCTGAGCCTCCCCTTGAGGCCATTTGCTCTTGTCCTATCACTGGCTGCCTGGGAGAAGACACAGACCCCCACCTCACTACAACCTCTTTTCAGGGAGCTGTGAAGAGCAGTGAGATCCCACTGAGCCTCTTTTTCTCCTGGCTAAACAGCTCCAGCTCCCTCAGCCACTCCTCACAGGACTGGTGCTCCAAACCTCATGGTTTTGCCAGACCTGGCTGCGCCTCTCACCAGACCCCCACAAGAATGGAAGCCCCAGTGACAAAGCCAATTTCTCCAGTTTGTCCCAGTCATATCACAGCTCTGGACATCCCAGCAAGGCACCCTTTAACTTGGAACAGCTAAAAAGAGCTGTCACTCTAAATCTGGATACAAGAAACAGCTTTCTCATGCTGCCAAAATAATCCCCATGCCTTTTAAAGGTCAACCTCTGCATGGGAGCGTTTTCCCCAGTGAACCTGGAGATCCTTGTGTTGCCCATGGGGGTTTTCCTCTGGAGCTGAACTCCCTGGGCTCCAAGGGAGATGGAACCCAGCTCAGCCTTGTGGTCTGTGGCTGAAACAAGTCCTTGCTTGCAGCTCCTCTGGACCCTGAGAGGTGACGAGCAGCACTCGCCCGCTCAGTCAGACATGCAATGCTCTGGGGAGCAGGATGCAACAGCTTTTCACCTTTATCTAGGAATATATATGTTACAACGAGAGTGATTGAAAGAGGGAGAGGAGATTTGTCACTGAAACCCAGAGACAGAGCATACAGAGGTCCCCTCACTTCCCAGAGGTGTGGACATCTCTGTGCTTTCGGTGTGAACGTGTTTCAAGCCCCTGTTGACAGCACAGGGAAGGGTTGGTGCACACGTGGGATCTCTCAGGATTGATCAGGAGATCGTCCCTTTAACTCCAGCCTTCACAAACACTCGGAGGGAGCTACAGCCACTATCCCAGTTTGCTCCAAGCCCTGTCCAGCCTGATCTTGGACCTTCCAGGGCTGGGGCAGCCACAGCTTCTCCGGGCAGCCTGTGCCAGTGCTCATCACCCTCAAAGCCAAGAATTTCCTCCTCATATCCAATCTAAAGCTACTCACCCTGTCTGGAGCCATTCCCTGTCCTTTCACCACGTGCCCTGTAAAAGCTCCTCTCCAGATTTCTTGTATCAGTGCATTGGAGGCCAGGACTGTTTCAGTTTCTGGTGTGCAGACAGGGGAACCCTGTGCCTCACACATTGATCTCAGGGGATTAGGGGCAGATGGAAAATGCTGGGGGAACAGGAGGGTGTCTGCTGCAGCTTCTCTGCATCTTTCCTGCTCCTCATCACACATGCCTGTGCTTCCGTGAGTCCCTCTTCCTCACCTAATCCTCTCTGAATTTCTCTCTCTTCCCAGCTGAGAAGCTCCCTGGACCCCTTTGCAGGGATTGAGATAATTCTTTCACCCCTTTCTCATTCTCCCTGCCTCTCTCTCCGATCCTATATAGCCTTTTCCTCTCACTTCCAGGCTTCCACTTGCTTTTCCATCACTCCTGCACTCCTGGCATCCCTGTTCCCTTGCTCTCTCCTCTCCCAGCTGTCTCCCCACTGCTGACTGACCATGTCTCCTTGTTTCCTTGCTGCTCAAGTGCTGACATACCCACAGAGCCCACCTCTGCATGCCAGGAGGTGCAGGATGCTCATTCCCCTGGCTCTGGACTGACATTTGGAAGGTCACCTCCATCACCCTCTAAATAACTCTGTTTCAGCATGTTGGACTCCTGAGTCTCTCCCAGTGCTGGGCGTGTTTTGCAAAGCTCATACAACACATGGAAACAACTCCAAGGCACAGGAATCTCAGCTCTTCCCTTTGATATAGCGGGATCAAAGGGAAAAGCTGGAGAAAATAACCTTAAAGGCTCAAAATCCAGAAGGTAAAGGGCAAGAGGTGTCAACTTCCTATTATTTAAATCTCGAGGTTTTGAGCTTCCTCTTACTTTTGGTTTACTCATGGTTAGGGAAGACTGTTCTGCAGCCAGGTTTTGAGCAACCTTATGTTACTTATGAGCCACTTTACCCATCCCTGGAAATGTCCAAGGCCAGGTTGGACGGGGCTTGGAGCAACCTGGGATAGTGGAAGGTGTCCCTGCCCAAGGCAGGGGTGAAATGGGATGGTCTTTATTGTCCCTTGTAAAACCATCCTGTGATTCTGTGTTTGCCTCAAGAAGGAGATTTGCTGTCCCTCTCTGTGCGGGCAGGTTTGTTCCGTGGGTCAGCTTCATGCTCTGGTGGAAAGTTGTGCTTTTCCCCTGTAAATTAGCAGAAAGTCACCCACAATCTGCGAATAAATCACATCTGTGCGGTGCTATCATTCCCTAAAACCATTACAGTGTGTCGGAGGTGAGACTGGTAGGGTCATGCGTAGCAGAAGCAGATGGGTATTTTGGAGGCTCTTTTAAACTTTGCCAGCGAAATATCAAATAAATATGTACTTCAACTAAAGCGTGGCAGAAAGCACATTTGGTAAAAATTAAGCAACAGTACTGCAAATCATGTTGACAGGGTCTTTTTGGCCTTTCTGTGTCTGTTTCTCATTAAAACGGGGAAGGCTTATACCTATTTGTCTCCTGAGATTTATTCTTCTCCCCTCTGCCGCTGAGTCACTATCAGCAGCAGAATTATTGTTTGCAAATTAGCTGCCAAAGAGGAGGGGGTGTCTGGCCAGTTTACTTCTGATTTCATGACCACTGATTAAAATCTTGTCTGCTGCTTATGTTATCGTATCAATTAGTTAAAGCAATCATTAATAACTTTGCTTAATTATGGCTTAATTTCTTCAAATGTGGTCTTTGCACGAGATATCAAGCGGCATTAACTCTCGGGTTTGGAGTGGCTGCTTCCAGGGGATTTTGTCAATTTGAGGCTGTCCCTAGAAACACTGGCTCAAGATCACAAGTTTTAAAAATAACTCGAGAGAGAGAGTTTTTTTTTTTTCCTTTTAATTTGCATTTGTTTGTTTGTGAGCCACCAGGTTGTGTGCAGACCACGTTTTTCATCATTGGGCCAAAACCAGAAAAAGCAGAAATGATCTTGTTTGAAAACAGAAAGCTGAGATTGTCAAATAGGTGTGAGTTTTTGACCTGGGGATTTAAAAGCAGCAGAGACACCGTGACACTGCAAATTTTGGTGCTGTTGTTGCAGGTTTCTGTTATACTGCTATCTTGGAGTATTGATTTAGAAGGGGCTGTGAAAGATGACCACTGTGCACATCCACTCTTTGGAGGTGCTCAGGTCTTCTGCAGGACTCCACTACTCATCTTCTGGAAGGGCATTGGCAGCATCATCTCTTCCTTGGATTAATTATCAGGCAGTTAGGAAGAAATTTTTGGCTATGAGGGTGATGAGGTCCTAGCACAGGTTGCCCAGAGAAGCTGTGGCTGCCCCTGGATCCCTGGAAGTGCCCAAGGCCAGGCTGGATGGGGCTTGGAGCAAGCTGGGACAGTGGGAGGTATCCCTGCCCATGGCAGGTGGTGGCACTGGATGGGCTTTAAGGTCCCTTCAACCCAAACCATCCCGTGATTCCATAATTGGCTGTTCCTAAACCAGGCTGACATCCTACATAAGATCAGGGTCACCAGAGCTTCTGAGAGGCCCAAAACATGGTTGAATTCCATGTCTTTGCAAAAATATGTCACGTTCTTCTCCCTCTAAATCCTCCAAAGAAGAGGACTCCAAACTGCCCCTTTTCTTGCCAACTGTCCTGCTCTTGGGCAGTCCTGCACAAAATTGATAGGGAAGAGCAGTTCCTAGAGTTCACTCAATCCCTATCAAGCAATGAGCGTAATCCCAGTTGGCAGCAAAGCAACTTTTGTTCTCTTTGATTGTTCTTTCCTGCCCCTAAAATACCCCTCATTACCCTCAGCAATATCAGAGGCTGAACTCCGCTCTCCCTCGCATTTGCTTTCACCTAATTAAGGGCCTGTTAAATAAGGTCAGATGCCCTCTGAGAAATGTCTGAATAGATGGAAAATCCCGCATGGATGCTCAGCTAAGGATGGAAAAGGCACTGTGTGAGTGCCTGTGTTTCTCAGCCAAGAACGACAAAAGTGGTTTGGCCCACTGGCAAAACTGCAGCGCATTGTGCTGCTGACTCTTTTGAAATAATTCTTTATCAGCAAAAGGCAATTTATTGCAAAAAGTCATAATTTAGCTTGATTTTAACTCCTTTGCTGCTTTCACTTGGGTGTTTCGGGATAAGCTGGGATAATTCAGGGTGTAGGGAGTTCCTTAACTTCCTGCTGGATTGGTTGTGTGTTCCAGAAGGGAGGTGAATAACCGAGAAAGCTGAGCTGAGCAGGAGAGGAACAGATTCGAGGTCTTGGAGGTGCCCCCAATGAGTTGTTCATGGCAAGGGAAGAAATTCCACTTGGGGCTGTCTCCACCCCGTGAGATACACGGGCAGCTGGAATTCCAGCTCTCACTGTCCCTCAGCCTTTTCACACTTGAATTAAGCTCTTTTTATGCTTTGGAAATTATTTCATGAGCCAGTTGATGAGGTATTGAAGTGCCCCACTTAACCCTAAAACCAGGACTATGCAAAGTGCACCGGGAGGGAGGAAAGGCTGGGAGACAGTGCAGGATTTGGGAGACCTGGAGTCATTCCCTGCCTTGCTCACAGAGTCCAGGCACTCTCAGACACACGGTGTGATTCTTGGGGTGGTCCTGTGCAGGCCAGGAGTTGAACTTGCTGATCCTTCCAACCCAGGACATTCTAGGAATTTATGATTCAGTGACAACATCTGCTGGCAAACCTCTGTAACTCCAGGTGACCTGTAGGTACAGGAGAGATTTCCAAGATCAGGACCCCTTTTGGAACTCTCTGTAGCACCTGCCACTGACTATTGAAAACCCAGCTCTCCTCCTGACCTGTGTGCACGCCCTGATGAGAGCTGGAAAGCTCTGTTGGATCCCAGAGTTGAGAGGGACTTTTGCCTTGTCCCCATCAGATCTCCAGTCTGAGCTTTGCTGAGTATCAGAGAGGGAAATGCTCCTTCAGAGAATAATTTGTAGCCACCCTGTCCTCTAAAGGAAATGAGTTAAAGCTTCCTCGATCCCATCTAGAGGAACCTGGACAAGCCCAAGCTGTGTGGAGAGGACCAGCGGGGAGCAGTTTGACAGTCGATCAGTGGAGGGAAGGATTTCTTACAAAAGGCAGGCCGGGACCCCTTTGTTTTGTGCTTGGCCTTGCTGATCCATGCCAGAACCCTGTCTCTTCCAGGCCTGCCCCATCCAGAGAAGCGACTTCCCCACAAGCACACTGCATTAATGGCTGGGTCCAGCTGTGGGGGAGGATCTGCAACTGCTGCAGTACTTTGGGTTCATGGATCTCAGTCGTGGACAGAGTCTCAACCCTGCCTGCTGGCAGGACATGGATTCCCGTAACTCTGGGTCAGAGCACTGCTGGTGAAATTTTGCTGTGGGGCCGAGTGACACGTCCTTGGTCATGCCTGTGACAGAGCAAAGCATCAGGGCTGAGTCTCTGGATCACCGCTGGGCCAGGATTTGGGGTGCACTTAGTCCACATTAACACAATTTATAGAGTTTCACACTAAAAGACCCGTGTTCAGACACAGCGGTGGCATATTTGTGCCTGAACTCTCCAGTTGTACCCTCGTCTACGCGTTCAATATTTGAGGGTAGAACCACAGCTTTCCCAGTGCCATCTGTGGATCTGCATTTGGCTTGAGCTGCAGCTGAACTAATGTCAGCACTCATCTCTGAGCCTGCCAAAAAGCCACGTCCCCATGCCAGGATACTTCCTCCACAGGCTGCTCAAAGAAGCAGCACAGGAGCTGGAGGATTCTCAGAGGGTTCTGAGAGTGCCTCGTTCTCCAGAGGATTGTTTAATTCACCTTTGGAATTCCTTGCCTTAAGGTATTCACGTGGGGGACACCACTGAAGGGCTTTGTCTGGCATCAGGCCATGAGGAATGGGATGGGTCATTCAGTCTAATCAGGTCTCCTTCCTCCTGTACCACGTTTTTAAGTTTTAATTGTTTCTTCTAATTCATGGGGCTCTGCTGATGGCTCCCCCCTACCTTGCACAGGGGACAGAAAATAAGATAAGGTAGAGGAAGGAGTGAGCAGCAGTGCAAAAGGCACTTGCAGAGTCATTCCCTGGGTGAGGAGAGGCAGGGGCTATCGATCCTGGGGAGCGGGTGACGGGTGGGAAGCCATGGAGATGTGTCCCCTGGGGCACGGTACTGCCCAGCACACGGCCTGAGGGTCACCTGGCACTATTGATTGCGGTGCTGTTGCTCTGTGGAGTCAAACACGGGCTGCTCAGCACAGCTGCTGTGCTGTTCCGGGAAAAAGGAGGTGCATGTGTGGGGTTTAATGCATCCCTCTCGTGTTTTAAACAAACAAAAAAACCCCCACTCCTGTCTCTCTGAGTCCTGTCAGGCTGGTAGGTTGCGTTTTCAGCTAGGAATAGGTCAGAG
>VYZQ01026339.1:6505-19856 GCA_013400655.1 Mystacornis crossleyi | reverse complement strand
ACATACGACCCTAATATTTCAGTGCTTGCATGGGAAAATCCTTCTCCTGCTTAAAACCAGGGTGCATGAGTGGGTATCATCTGAAACTGAGGCCTCTAATAATTTTTCACAATGAATTTTAAATTGGTTTTTTGTTCCAAATTGGCAAATTCCCCTTGAAGAAGAAGTAATTGAACTTTTCAACTCTAGCTGTTGAACGCTGTCTTTGCAGAAAACTCCTCTCCATTTCAGATCACAATCCAAACTCATAAATATTAAATTTTACAGACTTAAGAGGAAAACGTATGCAAGAGGGATTAAAGAGGTTGTTGTTATTTGCAAAACCTACTCTAAACAATTCGGAATAGTGTTTCCATTTTATCAACTGGACTTGCTATAACTCACTGAGCACTGATACAAAAAGCATTCTTTTAACTCTGTGTCAAAGGGATTGAACTGTTTTTTGTTATTAAGAATTTACTTCCAGAGACTTGAATTTTGGTTCCTTTTCTGTTCTGGCAGTACAACAAATAAAATGCCCGACTGACTGGAGCAGAACAACTGTCAGGCAGGTTCATTTAACATTTATTTTTAATTCACTTCAGAGTAATTCTCTGAAGTACCAGGTAATCTCAAATACTTAACTTTTAATATTATTTGACCAGAGAAACTTCTCTGTGGTGCCTTTCATCCTTTTTAAACTATGTCAAACTGGTAACCTTTTGCAGGTGATTTAGTCCTGCTCAGCAAAGGCAGATTAAAAACCAGAAAACATTAAAAAATTGTTGATATAAACAAGAATAAAAAGGGATTTCTTTTGAAGTCACTAACTTTACTTAAGATGAGCCTTGCAAAGTAGTCAAAGATATTGGTTCTGCTGAGGAAAGAAATATTTTTGCGTTAATATTTAATTTTTTCATATCATGACCAATTTTTTAGTGTTACTTGTGGTCTATCCTAAGGGAAAGGACTGTATATTCCTAAGGCAGTAATTATAATATATTCCTGTATTGTTTTAAATGATATTCCCATGTTGCAGTCACAATGTATATTGAAAGAGGGGGGGGAAAAAAAAAATAGAAGAAACCAAAGACTCCTTAAGGGATTCAAGCCAAGATATCACAAATCTGTTTAAATATTAAAAATAAGTGCACAAAAGTACTTCAGAAATTAAGAGTAGAGTTGAGAGTCCAGAATAATATGAACACTGTGAGTTTTCCAAGAGAGAAGCTCAACAGACATAAAGCAGAGGGACAGGGGACAGAAGTGACTGTGAAACTATGACAACACAGTCTTGATAGTATGTTGCTTCCAACACATCATTTCTTTCTCCCTCTTCCTCTCTGTATAAAATCTTCATTTATACTTCGAGATAAGTAGCAATCAAATTAAAATCAGCAGTAGAAAAATCACATCTGTAAAATATTTTTTTTTTTAATTATACAACAGATTTTAACAACTTTTTTATGTTTGGTTCACATTTTACTCAGTTTGAAAAAAGATAGCTGTTTTAGCTATTTAGGTTGATACTGCATCGCTCAAGCTTCTGAAATATCCTTGATGAAGATTTCCACCACTGCTCTCCCACATGTACTGAGAAATTAAAATCCTTTAGCTTTTTCCCAAGGGCCAGGGAGACAATGTTTTTCTTAAGTCAAGTCCATTTCCCACCAAATTTGCTGGCTATCACATACAGGCAGGTGAAGGCCTGGGTATCTCTGGTCTCAAGGTTACATTTTTTGCCTTAGCGTTCGTACAGAAACATGCAGAGGTGCAACCACAGCAGTTTGAACTTGCCAGCCAGCACAAATGTTTATCAGGTTTTAAAGAAAGCTGTCTCCCACCCTTTCTTGAAAGGGAGCTGTTGGGACATGACCTCTGCCTCCCTCATGTCACCTGCTGTAGCTGCTGAGGTTGCTGAGACACAAACCAGGGCAGTTCCCCGGGCTGCAGCAGCATGGGGGACACTTGGGAAGTCGCTGGGAAAACTCTCGCCTGCAGCAATCTGAACGATGTTGATGACACACTGCTGAGCTGTCATCACCCACCTCCTCCTTTTGGCTGGGGGTGTTAAACTTGTTATTTTAAACTGATTTCATGACTGTTCAAAATATTTATTTTCTTTCCCCCATTAAATCTGACAGTGCCCTTGCTACCTGTTAGGATTTCTGCTCCTTGTAGGATGCAACAACATGCTGGAGCCTGAGGTCCATGGGCTCAGGAAGCCCATTCCAGGAATGCCTCAGAAGCCCCATGGACTGTAGGGCCGTGAACAGTAGAGGATACGGCAGAGTTTGGAGCACAGGGCAGAGGTGAGAAGACGACAAGGCTCACTGGTTGCTCAGTAAGATTAACAGGACATCTCAGATGGAATCACCCTGGGCAGCCCTCTGGCTGCATAAGTACAGATGGTTACAGAAATCCTTCTAGTTACTGATTGCCGTAGGGCTACCTGTGAAAACCTCTGCCCTGGATGTCTTTGCAAGATACTTCTTTCTCTTCTTACCCTAATTCTAGAAGAAAATGGATGCCATATTAAGCAGGATTGATTAATGAGAGGTGCGTAAGAGGAGCATAACTTACACTCACAGGATTTCTTTCTCTGTTCTATAGGATCAAACAGGTGTGGATATGAATAGAGTTTACAGCAGAAAATGGGATGGCAAAGGTATTAACCTTCATACAGATAACTGTGCAATGTATAAAATGTCACTGATTGCTGGGCCTCTGTTCAACACCTCTGGAAAGATGTACGTTTCAGCCTATCTATGAAAGCTGAGTGACCATTTGGTCAGTTTGAAAGCAATACACTGCTGATCCTCCTGTGCAAAACAATCTGTGCCACACATTCTAAAGAAAAATATGGCAGGGACTCCTTATTTAGAGGTAGAGCTGAAAAGTTATGTGATCCGTAATAAAATCTCAATCCCTCTAACATTCGCACATATAACTTTACTCATACAAATGCCCATACCCTTGCTAAGTCAGATCCTTGACTTCCTACCTGCTATAGGTTTCTCTGTGCTGGAGAAATTTTCCTGCCTTAACTCTACTGGTCAGTCCTATCTTGTCACTTGGAAGGGTGTGCTCCAGCCTTTAGCCTTCCAAAGAAGTGCCGACTACATTGCCTATTTAAAAAAATCACTTGTCTGTCTAGGACACTGTCTCCTGCGTTTTCAAAGAGGGAAAATATTGCTGGTGTCCTTTGTAAGGTTGCATTGGGTGTGGCTGAGATGGAGTTCATTTTGCCCCCAGCAGCCCTCACAGTGCTGTGCTTTGCTCTGCTGTTGATAACCAGTGTTTTGGCTCCTGCTGAGCAGCGCTGGCACAGCATCACCACTGTCTCTCCAGCATTCTGCCATCCTTCAGTAACCTGGGGGCGGCAAGATCTCGGCAGGGGACACAAACAGGACAGCTAATCCAAACTGCCAGAAGGGATATTCTCACTAGTTTCCACCTACAAAAGCAGGGGCTTCTTGCCCTTGTCTCCATCTCCTACGGTGAACACTCCAAAAATTGTTGAACAGATGAAATCAGGTGGTTTTTGACTAAATGGAACAAAATATTTGAAACTAGATGAAATTTAAGGTCCTTTCAAACCCAAAACCATTCTGTGATTCTAAAACTGGGTGCTGTAGTCGAAAGGAGGTCTCCCAATAAGTTGTCTTACACGCTTTAATTCAAATATTTCAAGAGAATCTATTGTGACCTTGAAACATTTTTGTCCAAACGTATTTCTAATCCTTTGGACATGATTCTTACCTCATGTTAATAAATTAATATAACTTTTAGATTTCTTAGCTGCTGAGACATAACCAATCCCTCTGTTCTTCACCTCTTCATATAATCACTGAGTAAGTTCTTGGGAGGATAATGAGGCTAATACAGTCTAACATAACCATGGGAAAGCACTTTCTTTTCACTTTCTAGTTAATGAGCAACTTTCAGGATAAGTTTGATAAAGGTCCTTACGTTAAAGAACATTGGAGGGAAAAGTGAAATGAAACGTGTGTGTACTGTCTCAAAAAATACGTGTTCAGTGGAGACACATTTGCTCTAGTATGTGCTTACATTAAAGAGGCCTACGTTGTAGTTCTTTTATTGAACAGGTATTTCCATCTACAATCACCAAGATACCTTAGCGTGCTTTTGCGCATGAACATGGGGGAAAGACACAGTATATGCATTCTGTTAGAGCCACACAAACAAGCTCCAGTTGAGCAGGTACCTCTTCATGGCACAAAGGATAATGCCACATGACTCAGCCCTGCCAGAGCCAAAGCTTTACCAGTTTGATGCTCTGCTGAGCCTCCTCAACCCTGCTGATTCCTGAGACAGTTCATTAAGCTCTGTCTTGAGAAGCTCAGGAAGGGACTACGTTGCTCCATAGACAGAAAAGGTTTAGTTTTGGGAAGTGGGAAATAAACAAGGGTACATTTGATCTCAGGTTCTCTCAGTGTTTTTTGACAGTGCACTCCATAGGTTGTTGGACACACTTGTCTCCCTCTTTCCTACTCATGTGTGGTCACAGAAACCATCTTCTCTGTCATCACATGCCCTTCTCGAGGTAAATACAGTAGCTGCTTACACAGACATATAATAGAGGCCAAGTCTTCCAACCTTTTTTTTAAGGTTTCCTTTAACATTATTCAGCAACTAGAGACGTGCCAGCCAGGTGTGTCAGGCAAATTTCACAGCCAGTTTTCACACCGGTGTCCTCAAAGGGTACTGCTTTCTCTGAGTCACATTTTGATAAGCAGAAGAGTTATTTAAATCTACTGGAGAATAGGCTGGCAAGACTCATGGCATGAAAGTGGGCCTGGTCTTTCATTCTGACTATGCTTAAAGTTTTTCTTCCTAAGAGATCTTGAGAATGAGATTTGGATAGCACACTCTATGGGAAAGCTACAACCTTTTAGGTTAACTCTTTGCTCCCTTACCAAGTATTGCAACAAGATCTGAATAAAAGAAATGTTATGGAGAAGCACATGGAAATTTGATATAAAAGCATATTGATTTGTACTTCACATAAGTATACTTACACATATATATATAATATGAAAATATTACGGATTAACAGTTGAAATTTGAGCATATCCCATAATGGCTATACTATATTTCAACTTTAAAGTAAACATCTGGTCTCTTCTCATATCATACAGTGCTGAGTGAAGCTGGCTTTATAAAATCTAAATTTCTGCTTACACCAATCAAATTTGATGATAAAATACGCCCTGTCACTTAGTGTTCTTGCATACCCACTCACTGCAAAACAAAAAATACCCAAAACCACAAATCCATTTTAATAGAAATAGTGCAAAACTTACTGTGAATTATTCCTGTTAATTGCTAAATGCTCTCTGCAACCTACTATTTAATCGTTTGTACAGTTATTTTGTCTATGGTTGACACACAAGTGAACCCCTATAAATATACATAAAGTCATCAGTAGCCAAGTATTCTGTGGAATTCTGCAAAATGTTTCAAAGAATCATAACATAGCATGATGGCAAGAGAACTAAGCTGATATGATGCAGCAGATTGCTGCAGATCTTCTTGAGACAGGAAGGCTCTGCAGAGGGATTTGGACAGGCTGAATTATGTGCTGAGGCCAACTGTGTGAGGTTCACCAAGGTCAAGTTACAGGTTTTGAACTTGGGTCACAACAATCCCATGTAGCGCTACAGGCTGGGGGAAGAGTGGCTGGAAAGTGACCCAGAGGAAAAGGACCTGGGGGCGCTGGTCAACAGCAGCTGAACATGAGCCAGAATGTACCCAGGTGGCCAAGAAGGCCAATGGCATCCTGGCCAGCAATAGTGTGGCCAGCAGGACCAGGGAAGTGATTGTCCACCTGTACTTGGCACCGGTGAGGTCACACCTCAAATCCCATGTCCAGTTCTGGGCTCCTCACTACAAGAAGCACATTGAGGTGCTGGAGCCAGAGGTGCCAGAGTCCAGAGAAGGGCAATGGAGCTGGTGAAGGGTCTAGAGAGTAAATCATATAAGGAGTGGTTGAGAGAGCGGGTGGTGTTTAGTCTGAAAAAGAGGAGGCTCGGGGTGACCTTATCACTCTCTACAACTGCCTGAAAGGAGGTTGCAGCAAGGTGGGGGTTGGCCTCTTCTTTCAAGCAGTAGTGACAGGACAAGAGGAAATGACCTCAAACTGTACCAGGGGAGGTTCAGGTATGACATCAGGAGAAAATTTTTTTCAATGAAAGGGTATCAGGTATAGGTTGCCTGACGTGTTGGTGGAACCACCATCCCTGGAAGTGTTCAAGAAATGACTGGACATGGCACTTAGTTGACATGGTGATGTTCAGTCAAAAGTTGGATTCTTGGAGGTCTTGTCCAACCTTAATGATTCTATGACTGTACAATTCTATATTTGAGTCAATACACAAAATTTTCTGATACTTAATAGTCAAGAAATCTGCATTATTTGGGTCAATAATAGAAAAGTGAAAACTTCCATTATTTTCCTATGAAAACTAGTGTGTCAAGCAAATAGCTTAGAGTTCTTTGGGAGACACACTCAACAAGGTATAAATCTCTTGATTGTAGTAAGTATAATATTTATATGTTCTAACCTATGCCAGAATATTATTATTAATACAGGAGAAGAAAAATTATAAACATGCATGTTTTAGAGAATATTATTTCTACAATTCCCTCCATTCCTAGCATCTCAGCACTATACTGCAAACACCAACAGTGAACTCAAGGCCAGCATTCATTTCTATGGTTTGAATCTACTCAATAGCCAGTGTGAAGTGCAATCATCAGCAAACAATGCAGTATGAATATTAATTTGTAAGTTAACATTGAGTTAACAGTACAAGTTAACATCAATGTATTAAGGGTAACTTGTGAGGAATATGGAGAATACAATTAATGCTAAAGAATTTTACATCTGATATGCTCAAATGATTGACATCACATTTTTTGACCATGGAGATTTACATTTTTCATATACATTTTGGGAAGAATCTGAATCTCTTCTCAGCAGCTATGTATCCTATCTTTTTAAGAAGCCACGTGCATCTCACCTGATGAACTTAAGCCAGCTTTCTCTGTACATAGTCAAACTAATAAAGATAATTGAGGCACACCGCTTTCATGGAATACTCTTTAATATGCTCCTACACTGCAAGTCTCTTTCCCTCTCTTTCTCTCTGATGTATCTTAAGAAAAATAATTATACATGTATACATAAGTCCCTACACATACATACACGCAGACTTATGTAGGAATGCACACAGCCTGAATGCTCAGCTGAACTTCACTGAGTACAGTGCCTTCACTCTGTATTCAAAATCAGATGCATTCTGCAGCTCTGATGAAGCAAATGAAGCAACAGCTGCACATTAAGATAAACACCCAGTCCACAGTTTTTGTGCTTCTCTGCCATCACAGAATCCCTAGTAGCTGCTTACCAGGGATATTCACTTCATATCACCAACATAAATGGTAATAAATGTGCTCACAGCACCATACCTTGTTGAATCTACCTTTTTTTTAATGTTGAAGTGTTGAAGTTATGCACTGGCATTTATTTTTCATCTTACAAAGAATTCAATCTTCATTCAGGGCTGGAAGAATTTATGTAACAAGCTGAGGATTAATTCTCTTTGGCTGTTTAAAATAAATCAGTAACATGGATAATAATATTACAATTATGGATAGTAATAGTATTTTGCTGGATGAAGCAAAGTGAAATATACTGCAGATCTCCAGAGTAATTTTTTATGTATTAATGGCTCCATTATTCTGCACTCACACTCCAATCCCTGTAAGAAGCAATTCCAAGAGCAATTCTTCATGAGCCTTGTCCAGGACTGCAGCAGGCTCCCACAGCACACCCCAGAGAAATCAGTTCATACATTTTCCCAAGACACATAATTAAAGCTTCGCATTCTGTCAGTAAACCAAGACTAAGCAGCCTGTTCTGAAAGGAAAAATACATTCTGTGAAAACAACACAGTAATGTCAGGCATTCGCTCCTACCTTCAGTACTGCAGTTTAGACTGCTATAACTCACTGACCTTTCTTCTCCCATCAGTCAGACTTTTACCTGCAGTCCATCGAGCCTTTGACCTGGACACTACACTGGCTGTGGACACTGCTGATTCCACACAGCCTAATTCACTAGAAATACCCCAGCAAGTAAAGAGACTATGGAGAGCAATGTTCTGGGGGGAAGAAAAAAAAAAAAACACCCAAAACTCTTTGATGTCTATGGAATTCCTTTATCTATTCTCTCCATTCAACTTCTATACTCATGCTACCTTTTATTGGAATAACAACACTTACACCTCCCTGTCTGAGTGCTGTTATAACTCTGAGCTATAAGTAGCTCAGAGTTACAATCACAACCCAAATCCTTGCCCTTTTAGGAGCGACCCAGGCTGTAGACCTGCTGGTTCTAGTAACTTCAGTTCCTTCACTGTTCTTGCCAGCAGCATCTGGAAGCCTTCGTCCACTTTCTCCAGTGCTCTCTATGTAGGGAGACATCACTGCATATAAATTAAACTCATGCTATCTTACGTTTTTTTGAAAAGAATTTATTGAGATTTGTTTCACCTAACTTTGGATGAGGTAGTGTCTGCATCCTAAGATAGTTATCCTAAGCATCCATTATATCCAGGGAAAACTAGTCAGTGGATTCAGATTCTACTGCCTAAAGATAGGTATTCAGGGTCATTTGAGACCCTTTAAGGTATCTGAGACATCTGCAGACAGCTGGCAAATATAACACATGATTAACAGGAAACCCATGCCCTTCGGCAGGGTTGGACAGAGGTCAGGCAGGTTGGCGGGAGCCCTCACAGTACACTTGGTCCTATGCTGAGGGAACTGAAACAAGCCCAACAGTGTCAAGAGAGCTATTCAGCTCATCATAAAGAAGACACTTGCATTGGCTGAATAGTTTTGTAATTCGAAACTGTACCATCCAGTTTTTCATGGACCACAATGGGATCTTTGACAACTGGACACATTCAGAAACCCGTGTTTAGTCATCGAACGTTGCCTCTTTTCAATCTACCACAAACTACATGTAAAACTTTCCTCAGAGACGGGAGTATACAGATTGAAAAACAAAACAAACATGTTAAGTGGCATCTGATTCTGTTGCTAAAAGGGAAATTTGCAAGCCCTGCCTATTGGCACCATATCTTTGAAATGAATGTGTGGATGTTTGCCTGCATCAAACAGGCAGCCTGAAGCAACAAGCAAACAGGGTGGGACAGGAACATGTCTCAGAGCAGGACATGTTCTAAAGGAGGCAGTATCCATTTAAATGTTGGTCTCAGGTTGGATTAAACTGACTGAAAATCCACCCCTGAGCCAGAGCTTCCAGTATGCATCCAGCACATACAGACTAAGTGCTGCCAAAGAAATCAAGGACTCCCTGCTCCCCCACAGGCTCTCAGTCCCAGCTGCTGCTCTGTTCCCTCCCTGGAGCTGGCACAAGTGGTTGTATGGCCATTTAAGGAACCACTCTAGGGAAATGATCTCTCGTAATACTAAATGCGGAGAGAAACAGTTTAATTTTAATCTGGGTGTTTTCCCTGACCCAGAGTTCATGGCACAGCAGTAACAGTGCTTGTGCCAGTGTAAGGGAGGCATCAGCACAGTGATAAATACCAGAGGTGGAGAGAAAGTAGGACTGCTGTGCTTGGCAGCAATGCTGTCTCTTGATGCTAAAAGCGAGCCCTCATGCTGACATTCTTTGCTGGTATAAATCAGTGTGTTAGAATGCAAATCTGGCCCTTAACCTGAAAAGAGAGTTTTCCATGTTATTTCCACCAAGAAACAACTTCATCTCTATGTCTGATACCTAATGTAGAGTGAAACCAAGGAACACACACTTTGATGGTGACACAAATCATATCACTTTTAACAACAATGAAAATGATTCCTGATACAAACCAGGAGTTGTTGTGGCAACCATTTAAAGTGGTCATAAAGGTTCCTGCCTTACAATGCTTGCCAAGGTTATTCCTACAGACAGCCAGCTTTCTCTTACGGCTCATTTCTATCAGACCCACAGGCCAGGACACTAATGTGACTGAAGGACAGAGATTTCTGAAACATTGCAACTTGCTCCTTTTGATCATTTTTGAGGCACTACCTTGCATCTAACTGACCACCAACCACCCCCTTTAAAGATAAGCAGTCACTCTACAAAATGAAGATTTGATGTCCTAACAGGAAAAGCACACATAAAAAATCTAACCCTCTACAAAAATTAATTCTCTTAAACTCGTGCTTTATATACACACTGACAGATACCTGCTTAAAAGTACACAAACATGTAGCTTATAAAGCACCCACAAGAATGAATTCTAAAGTGAATGTATAATTTAAAAAAGAAACTAAATGGACAGAAGCCTGGTTTGTTTGATTTCACTTGTACCAATATGTTAAATACAAAGATCTAGATAAGTATTAGGAAATTAACAATATACTTTTTTTTCACAGACTTCCTTGTCTTGAGAAATGTGTTAAGGGAGTCACATCTGAATGTATCCATAATTGTACCCTATTTACTAAACCATTTAACATCTTGAGCTCACAAAAGAATAAAGGACAAAGAATACAAGTTTCATCTGAAAATCAAGATCTGTGTATTATTTCTCCTTTCTGCAATCCTTCAGTTGAGTGCCCCTTCCATACATACTATACCTACATGAAAACTGGAGAGGGAGTTTTTACAAGGGCATGTGGGATAGACAACGAGGAATGGCTTTAAAATATAAAACAGTGGGCTTAGATTTGACATCAGGAAGAAATTCTTTACTATGAGGGTGGTGAGACTGGCACAGGTTGCCCAGAGAGGCTGTGGATGCTCCATCCCTGGAAGTGTTCAAGGCCAGGTTGCATGGAGCTCTAACCAACCTGGTCTAGTGGAAGATGTCCCTGCCCGTGGCAGGGGGGTTGGAACTAGGTGATCTTCAGGGTCCCTTCCAACCCAAACCATTCTAAAATTCTATGATTCTATGACACTAGCCCTGCAAACACACAAGTGACCTTTTTCAGTATAGTACTCCTATGCATATTAAAGTATTTGTACAGATAAGTTATGTGAATGATTGACCCAGAAAGAAGTATTTGCTGGAAAATCCTTTTTTCATTATTTGCTTTTATATTAGAAAATAAACAGATCTGCCTGACTGTGACAGACACCAGGGCAAACACAGGGAAGAAAATGCACTGAGAGTAAGACAAATCTGAACAATGTGCTCTTTAGTTTTCTTTGTTCTTCTTGATCATGTTACAGTAAATGTAACTAGGACACATACACACAAAATAAATTTCACATTAACTTTTGGCACCAATTAAACTCTCCTGTAATTTCATGTTTGNCCACAATTCTGCCCCAAGGAAAGGATGAAAGAAAGAACATTTTGTGACAGATGCTAATCATGTTTGCTCATGTACTACTGAAAGGTGTTTGGGTACTACAGGAAGGGGTGGGGGGGAGCGCACTAAGAACCAACACAGAAGAGAATAGCCACACCATTATGTCCCGACATGTTCTGTAGGGCTGCTTCCCTGCCCCAGTGCAATGCTCCGTGCTTTATCANCAGATATTCTAACAGTACCTGACAGTACTGACAGTACAATCACCATATTCTCTAGCACAATGATCATGGAGAGTATGGAAAAAATTTCATATTTCATTCAAAGCCATGATCAGTGAGTAGAAGGAAATCTCAGGTCTTCTTTTTCAACATCAGTCAAGCCTGAAAATTTGGCCTTTTTCAATAATAAATGAAAGTTGATATTATAACAGTGAAACCATAAATAGGAATCTCCTCACCTGATTCAGAGTTAAAAAAATCTCTACACTGACCAACTTCCCTTTGGAGACAGGTATATCTAGTATGTGATACAACAGACCAGTCTTAAACCTTCCTCTTAATTGGGTGATAGTTTATCACGCTGAAGGAATGGAAGAAAGCAAACTTATGAGCAGAAAAAGATGGAAGGAAGCACTGTTTGTAGATATCATTGCATGAAAGGTGGCACCTGTAAAGAAAGTGTAAGGAAGCACATATTGAATTGAACATTTGAGAGCAAGTGTTTTTACACTGCTGTATTGTGCCTGAAAGCTTTAAATAAGGTTTTGTGGTAGGCCAGGACTGAAGCTAAATTTCGCCTTGCCCAAGATACTAACTTTGAAAAATGAATGTGTATTTGGCCTATTTCTGATTTTGATGATGGTAACTTAGGCTTAATTTTGGTTGTAATAATGTATCAAGAATAGGTTTCTTCAGAAACGACTGAGATTGTTTTATGTTTGAAGCCAAAAAGAAAGATTATGTCACAGGGCAAGGCTTTGCTTTTATCAAGAATTACAGACTAAAAGGGCTATACTTGTTTTTATCACTCTTCTCATGGTCACAGTGATTCGATATATCTTTAATGTGTCCTTCAGTCAACAGAGAATGCTGAATGATAACCAAACACTCCCATTCATCTGACCAACAGAGACTTTAAAGGGTGTGTCCAGNCAAGCCATATTCCTAAACTTAAAAACATTACAATAAATCCCATAAATGTTAACTGTGATTATCAACAAACAAAAAATTGGAATGTAAAGGAATAATGGCAGTACAGAGAGCTATCAATAAACTCAGCCACTAACAGGAAGTTCCACAAATTTCTGCATATGCTATTAAGCAAATATGGTTTTCAAGCTCTATTTCCCAGTCCCTAAAACATTTCTGAAGTTTTTTAGTTTATCTATTCTTCTTTCAAGACAGCTGAATAGGATACTGGACATCTGTTCAGCTGTAAATCCCTTTAATGCCCTTTCGATGGGTTTTCAAAACCATGTAATTTGTAAAACTTTCAGATGCCCATTTCTATTTAATAGTAGATTATTAATCCTCTGCCAGAAAACCGCTGCTAAAACGCAGTCTCCATTCTCCACTCTAAATTTCCTTGTGCTTACAGTTGCATGATTTTACCACAAGCAACATCTGTGTACTCCTTATTCAACTGCAGGCATAGCATAGGGGAAGGAAAGAGACCAGTTAGCTTTATTTGATTCTTAAGTGAAATTAAAGACAACATGCAAATACTGTGTATCTTGCAAAATGATCACAAAGCAGTTTTACAAATTGAACAAACTGACAATAAAACTTTATGCTGGATGCTTTATTGTGTCACATATGTTTTCATTTAACAAAGCCTCTGTCATGACTGACCTTGTAATCTTATCATATTTCCCTAAGTGACAGTTTCAATAGCAATAAACTGAATTTAAAAGAGATTTGTTGGTGTTATTTGTACATTTAGGACTAAAGTCTTTACCAAACAGTCAATTCAGGCACTGAAATAAATGTGAAATTTTTAAAACTTC